>OY735223.1:52447681-52517681 GCA_963457665.1 Thysanoteuthis rhombus | reverse complement strand
ATATATATATATATATATATATATACACACACACGCGCATCTAGAAAAATTTACAGCTTTAAACACTAAACGTTAAAAAGAAATTCTGTCACTCATTTCCCAATATCTCTCAATGCAATTTATATTATTTTCTTCAGTGTTTCCCCCCAACACCATTTTACATATACTTTGTTATTTCTCTTGTTGGTTTTATCAGTTGTATATCATGAAACTGTTTTAGGGATTTTAAAAAAGACCCAGCATGAATTGTTAATACCTTAACACCATACAATGTACAATAATTCCTGAAGGAATTCTTGACTCACAGGAAATATGAATGATATATATATACAATCTCAATACAAAAGTTGCAGTCAGAATAGAAGTTTCTTATGAGTCATGAGAATTCTTTCAGAAACACAATTATTAATAATAAATTGTTATATACTTATGACAACTACTAGCAAAGTGATGGGTTACAAACTAGTCATTCTTTGAGAGAAAAAAAAAAGAAAAAAAAAAAAAAAAAAATAGTACCAATACGAGCAAACTATGTTCTTACAAGAATGTCTGAAGATATGAACCAAACTTTTGTGGAACTTACTTTCATAAGCCAATGATGAAAAGGCAGCTGATCCCTCAGCATCCATACCAACGCCCACTGCAGTTGCAAGGTAGGAGTTACGACACCAGGACAAAAACCCTGAAAAATAAAAATCAGAAACATTCTTTAAAATGATACAGTCTTATAGAGAGCATACTAAGTAAGAATTTGTTTCAATTGATGTCAATTTATTTAGGAATTTATGCCATTGGGGCATTGTCTGTTGGAAGGGGGCAGATTTATCAAGTGTGGACCAACCTATCTCAATTGTCTTATGCAAAATAATTTTCCATCCGTTGTACAAAACTATATCTTCAATGTATTTCAATTACTTTTCTCCTTGTGTTGCCAATTTGAATATTTTCTATCCAAATTTAGATTTATAATTTTAGATAGAAGATCTAATTTATTCATCTATTAGATTTCTTGAACTACTAATCAAAAAAATAATAATGCTGCATATATATATATATATATATATATATATATATTATATAAAAAACCTTTAAACACTAAACATTAAAAAAACTTTTCATAAGATTTTTTGAGTCACTTCAGAAAATTTTTTTTTTTTCTCTAAACCTTTTCAAAGCAATAGAAATAAGATGGAAGTCTAGTAAAAAAAAAATACATGATATCTCAGGATATTCATTTTTTATTATAAAGCCATTTTGAACAATGCCTTCTGGTTGAACTCTCATAGTCTAATCAGTAAAGCAGTGTCATTGTACTACAGTCTCCCAAGGACAAGGAATAAAAATTCAAATCTGGTTGGAAACTCATTTTTCACTTCTGATCCATACTACTTATGTAACAGAGTGCTGTGATAAAAGGCAATCACAAGATTGGTTGCTTCAAGGTCAAATGTATCTATTTCAACCACAAAGTCTGATTTTCAAAAAAGAAAAAAAAAAAGAAAAATTTTTTTTGATACATTGAGAGGAGAATGTGTGTGCAAAATTTCAACTTTCTACTATGGATGGTTAGTGCTGAAAAATGATTACAGAAAAGTTTGTTTTTTAGGGGAGGGGGTGTAAAGAAAAAGTAAAAAATTCTAATAATAATTGAAAGAATCTGCTCAGTGGCATCAGGTTATTCAATCTAGTGTCCATGGCATCCCATTTTCTCCTTTTCATTGATTGCAGACATAGAATCTGTCTCTCTCCATCCATAATTTAAATTTTATAACTTTTTTACTCTTCACTCTTAAATGGGAGTCTGAACTGGTCGTTGTTGTTGGGTTAGAAAAATTAAGTCAATTTAGCAGGAGTTTGACAAAAACAAAATGAAAGAAAGAAAAGTTAAAATTCATTCCAATTCCCATATTTAATATCATAAAAGACTTAACCCTTGTTTCAACAGGGGGAATGGTTCTGGCCAATATAAAGGTTATACTTTCAAGCCATCATTGGTGGAAAAGTGGGAGCGGGGTCTTATATGCTCTCATATACAGTAGATATTCAAATACAAGTAGACTTGAGAACTTACCATTTTCATTTGCAAGTCTCACAGCCTATAAAAGATAAAACAAAGAAAATTTGATAAGATTTTTTCAACACATTTCATTAAAATTAAATGAACGTTCTCTTAATTATTTATACACTGGCATAGTACCTGTCAAAAATGACAGGATTATTCATGTACAGATAAGTTATACAAATATGTATTTTAGAAAAAAAAAAAAAAAAAAAAAAAAAGTTTACTGCAAAACAAAAAAAAAAAAAAAAAAAAAAAAAAATGCAAACCTCGAACAAATTAATTTTTCGCCAATTTTCTACAACTCATATTTTCTGATTTTTAATAATTTTTTAAAACACCGAGGCAACAGAAATCGGTAAGAACAATGTTTTTTCATAATGAGAAAAATATGAGTTTTATTCACAAAAAAAATCAGAGATGCCTACATTAAGTAGAATTGTTATCTCTAATTGAAACATCAAAAGCAGTCATAATAGAACTGTAGACAGGAACAAACTTAGCAGAGCCTTATCTTACCCCCCCCCAACTTCTTCAGCCTGACTGAAAACCAACAAACAAAACAACTGACAACCACTTTTATAAAATAAGATTAGTTACCTCTGACAATGAAGTTAAAGAGGTACATGTATTAGGTCAGGTCTGTCTATCTTCAATTTGAAGTTCTCCATTTCAATGAAATTTTGTGGAAGTGTGGTTCATGAGTTAAGGAAGAAGTGGTGAAATTTTGAAGGGGATCAAGGATTATTTTCCCCTCTCCAAATATTTTATTTTTATTCACTTTTAATTGGTGTACAGCATTGGCAGAGACATGCACTTTCCAAGTGATTTCTTGTTTTGATTCTTAATTCAAAAAGTCAAGTTGGTGTTCAGTCACTTTCCCTTACCCCATAGGTAATGAAAGCCTGCTTAAATTTATGAGCGTTCAATGGGACAGCTGAAGTATTGATGACCAAAAATGACCAAACCTGATATTACCCACAATGGCAACAGCGTATTCCCAACATCAGAGTACCATTACATGGCTGGTAACGTACTAGTAGTTATCCAATTGAAAGATTAACAGGAATTTCCAGAGACTTACCAATGCTGCATTTGACACTTGGTTGTCTGTCGAGTCCTCTTCTGAATCGCGGCCAATTCCATGCCGACTCAGAGAAGCAGAATGAGTGAATATTTCCTGAGATTGTGGATAAGACAGGGCAGGCCAAAATTTGTTTGGAGGAGCAGAGTTGATAGGGAAGACCTTCCACATTGGACGGGTAACAGAATGATTTGTTGATCCCTGAGCAGAGTTATGAATTGGAGATAAGGGTGGAAATGCTGTAGAGGTCAGTTTGGTGAGGTGTGGCTGGAAGAGCTGCTGGCGTGGCAGGTGCATCAGCAGACGTACAGGCTGCATTCTAGTACATAGATTCTGAAAAATATAAAATGTAAACTGATGACTAATTAGTTATCACTTGAATTTATAAACCACTTGTAATAGACAGTAGAATACTTCAATGAATAGCATGAAAAATAGTGGAACTCTGCTGAAGTTATTTCCTTTGAAATTGACATTCTATTTTCTTTGTATGAATTCAAGAGTTAGACAAAACAGAGGATACAATTCTTAATTGTTGTCGTTTCATAGCTGGGTTAGAAAATTACGCCACGGATAATCTTTTCAAGATTAATTTGTTACAGTGCTTAATGTCTGAATTTTAAAAAGGGGATTGAAAAAAAAAATAAAAGAAAAGGCAAAAACATTAATTTTATTTAATGTTTAAAAGAAAACTACTTTTTTTATTGAATCCAAAATTTTCAATATTTTGAAGAACTGAAACCATGACGGGATACATTTGTCCCCTTAAGACATTCATCCTGGGATAGGTGAAAAACATTGAGTTAGCAGGTCATCTCGCCTACATCTTTCCTTTTCAGTCATGTAAAGTGAACTAATTTCTGCAGGAGTTTTTTGCTATATTGACATTGATTGCATTGTAAAAGCTGAGAAAATCTCGTTTACTTTATTTTTGGTGACACATACATTCCAGTAGACTTTTAAAAGAGATTTAAAGACATATATATCCCAGTAGTCATAGAAGCCCAGGGATATATATGTCCCAGGAGTTTCAAAAGAGTTAACTGAGCCTTTTTCCACAAGACGAACCCTCCAAAATAAACCTTGTCATTTGTGTTGTATAGTTACCATATTCAAGTCAAATGAGAAAGCTTTCACAATTCTGAAAAATTTAGAAAAAAAATATGTGCTTTCGGGCATTTTCAGTTACAAAGGAATCAATTCAAATTACCATCAATTACTTATTCCTTCAATGTATGTTTTATGAAAATTTATCAAAATTATGCTTTGTCTGGCACAAAGCCGTCAGGATATCTTGACTAAATCAAAAAGACTTTTTTCTCAATTCCTCACACATTAAAAAAAAGTCAGAAAGAGTTTTCTGTGAATGTGATATCAGCAGTGTCCAAAGGAAAACCTGTTCAACTACAAAATGCTTCAACTGTTTTTGTTTTCAATAGAAAATGCTATACAATCTGAAAACAATTCATACCATTTGTAATTCACAGACACTTAGCACAAACAAATTTGTGAGGTTTCCAACAATTGACTGGTAAACATATCAATATACTGTATTTATAAGAGGATAAATAGAAATAGAATACATTAACCGATAGAATTTCAATTGATTATAAAAGTGTCAAAATGTAATTCTTGGATATTTTCATCAATATTGAAGCACACAGTTAAATGCACAAACCAACTAAGAAAAAACATTATACAGTTGGATCAATAAGGCCATAGGTTAATGATAAAGGCATTTATTTTACACAACAAATATTTATTTTTCAACATAATCCAACACTCATCCATTGCTGACATGGATTGAATATTACACTGCGGCAGAAAGTCAACTATTTAAATGATAATAGCCAATTATGTGAGGTTTGTTCTTAAAAATTCCTCAAACGATCTGGAGTTAGGAGAAAACTGACATGATACCAAAACTAAGTTAATCCCTTTCAAAAAATTCAAATACATTTCAATTTCTATGAGATGATTTTTCTTTCTAGAATAGGAACTACTGAACTCATTAAATGGAAGAGTCCATGTCTTCAAATGGTGGGTAAGAGATATTTTCATTATCAAAATGGTTTTCTTCAACTGGGAGAGTCCATTGTTATGGACAGAGAAACATGAAAGGAGAAAAGAAAAAAAAAAATCACAGTCCATAATACAGATAAATTTATGCATACATGGAAGAATGATTTACTCCATCTGGAACATTCTCCTCAAGCATTTCGTTCATACCCTATTCTGTAATGGATGAAGGAGATGAAATAGATTATATGAATATAATCTAATTATAGAAATACTATTGTCACTTTTTTTGTGCAAATGCTTGTTCATCTGTCACATTATTCCAAACCAATATATAGAATTGAGAAACGCAACCGTGATTTAATCGCTTGATGTAGACAGATGACATATACACAAGCTACTGCTACAGAGATGAAATAAATTAGGATTTCGACACATGAAACATAAAAACTGACATGATCCCTGCCCTTGCTCAGTAATGTATGGTTTGAATTTACCAAAAGATCCAAATTCTGTATTTGCTGATCTGTCACCACAGTAAAGCAAAAATATTACATCATTTTTGATGGGTTCAATGCTAGTACTATTATATTTATACATAATCTTTTTTTTTAATCTGGTTTATCAATCCACTAAAAATAGTTGGTATTGGATTAAGAGAGATGTTTATAAACTCCAACATAAGGGTAATATTTACTTCTTTCAATATTTCCAAATTGCAAAGAAACAATTTTTTCCTCTGATGAAGTTGAGAGACAAAAGATGAATATATTGTTATCCTCACAGCCAAAATAATCTTCTCTCAATGATTCATGCTGTGACTGATTAAGATAGAGTAGCAAATTGTACAAGGCTATAATCAAAAGTAGATAATGCAGCCAAATCCTGAAAGATTAATAATATACCACAGCAAAAAGTAGCACAAAGAAAGTAGTACTTAACTCTAGAGAATAATAAAGAGGTAACCTCATTAAAGTTCCTAATGACAGAGCTCACAAATTTTTTTTTTTTTCTAAATAACTAACTGTTCAAACCAATCATCATAGCTCAGTGGTAGAGTGTTCACCTCTGGAACAATGGGTCATGGTTTAATCCACTGCCGATTCATACCAAGGACTTTTTAAAAGGTACCTAATGCCTCTCCACTAGGCACTCAGCAGAAGGACTAGGATTGAGCAACCTCTCCCTAAGGCTAAAGGATTATGGCCCAAATCATATTGGGTACTGGTTCTAATAAAATCACTGAAGTTAAGCAATGCTGAGCTTGGTCAGTACCTAAATGAGTAACCATAGGGGAATGAAGCTTAAACAGGCCTGGTAAGCCTGAAGTGGGTCTTACTAACAATTGCCACAGCGTACTTAGCTCTGCAACATCCTCGATGAAGGTATAAGTGGAGAATGACAATTCATACATACAGACTAGTTTTAAAAGTCCATCGTGCTTCAAGTTACCACTTGCAAAAAAGGAGGACAATCTATTCAAAATTTATGATATATATTTTTATCACAAAAGAAAATGTTGAAATAAATAGCATAATGCTGATAACACCTACACTTTTCAGAGCAGGTTTTTTTCTGACAAAAGCTCTCTGTCTTTCTATAGAACACTGTAAAAATCCAAGCACATAGCTTTAAAACTGTATTGTTTGAGTATTAGTCCCTTCACTGACTTCACAATAAATCTACTCCTCTATTTGGTCCATTGAATATTTACTAGAAGAAAAAAAACAGCCAAAAAAAAAAAAAAAAAAAAAAAAAATATGGATTTTAGGCAGGAATACAAAAATAAAATTCACATATCTTAAGATATGCAATGGATATGGGACAAAGCATTGTAAACAAAAAAAAAAAAAAAAAAAAGACATTTTTTCAGGTGAAAGGGGAACATCATATTTCAATTGAAAAAGGAAGATATAACCTCATTTTGGATACTAAATGGTAACCCCAATTTTCTGTAAAAATCAACGTTTTGAAAAGGAGAAAAAAAATCTAAAAGCCAACGACAAGAATAAGTAGCCTGTGGTCCACTTTTAGGATAAAATAGTTTCACATTTCCCACTGTCATCAGTGACCAGGATTCTAAATGCTGATTTTCAAAGCAAGCCTTCCCCACTTGGAAGTTTGACACAACACAATCTTCCCATCTTATTTCCTTCAATTTGGTTTTATGTTGTATTAACCTCAACTTGGTAAATGTCCAGTATAAAAAAGTTGATTTGTAGGCAAGTCTGAATGAAAAATAACAGAAAATTCAAAGTGAATACTGATTTTCAAAGCTGATACAGCCCATCTGGAAGATTGGTGCTATATGATCTTCCTCACCTCATGCTGTATTAGGCTAAACTTGGTAAATGTCGAAAATAGGTTAATTTATAGACAAATTTCATGGAAAATATGTTTAAGATTTTAAGAAAACTTGACATGGCAAATTTTTATGAGAAAATCTACAAATTGTCTTGAGTTACTATCTGATTCACAGCCACAGTATAAAGATCTAAGTAAAAGGTGGTGGGGTTGTCAAACACTACCTTCTCCAGATCAGGCCTCCTCGTCAAGGATGAACGGTTTGAAAATTAGAACCTTATAGTCAATAAACAATAATAATGCAGTACAATTGTTTATGTAACCCCAACTTAATGTTCTCGATGATGATTATTTTTTTATTATTATTATTGCTAATATCATTATCATTATTATCAACATCCATCAACAGTCAAGTGCAACATCTGAAATCTGGATCATACAGAGGATCGTACTTGCTTGCTTGCACTACAAATGACGGGTGGAATGCCTATTGTGTAACAGAGCTACCACCAAGATATATTCTGAATATACCCTCCCCTAGAATATATGTTTTTGCACCCAACCCTCCCTGAAAATCTCATCAGCCACTCTCAAATAATCAAGAAAATATCTAGTCTTATTAGAGAAAGAAACTTTTTTGTACATACCATTTTTCATGAGCAGTGAATCCAAAGAACCTGGTGACAGACTTTAACAATCCAAAAACTCAAAAATATAGAACAAGACACAAGAGAGTAGTAAAACTAATGCAGAGCAGTTCAGATGTTAAAAGCCATATGACAGAGAAAACTCATCACTAACCAAATAGTAATTCATCTCCCACAGTTGACATGTGCAAATATTCTTGTACTTTTTTTAAATTACAGGAAGAACAATGATTTAAAAAAAACCCTCAACAGGACATGAAGAGAAATAAAAATCCACTAATAATAGGTAGTTAGCAACTTACCCAAATCTCAAATTTAATTTCTGTCTCTATTCTGAAATAATTCATACTTTTTTTCCTTTATTTTTTTGTTTCTTTTAAGGGTATTTATTTCGGAAATTATAAGCACGACAAGGAGGACAATGCAGACTTTGTTGAATGCTAGACACAAATCTACAGAGACTGAACCAATTTGAGCTTAACCTTTAGCACTCTGCATCCTTTCTCAAGGGCACCAAGATTTTGTGCACTTAGTAACTACGAAAGCCTCTAACTTGTGTGTCCATGTATGACTGAAATTAAACTACCCACAAGTGAAAGTGCTGAGACTTTGATTTTATGTTCATTTTCATTTCTCAGAATTTTGTTAATCAAAATGTGTTTTTGAAGCTGTAGTGTCTGCAGTGTTGGGAAATTCGTTAACACTGAAATCAGTTTTCATGTCATTTCTTCTGCCTTCATTTTTTTAAAGTCCTTAAATGTACAGAATAGCAAATTCCCCAGCAATCGTAATCAATTCTCTATTGATCTAACAACAACGTTCACTCTAGATTTTAGTAGTCATAAGGGCACAATAATTTCAGGTAGTGCAAATTTTTTTTCCTGTGACAAAAAATGGGCGCAATTTTGAATTCGATATTTCTTCAATAAGAACTCCATACGCCATCTTGAAATGTTTTATGCCCACATTCTTTTTGAGCACTGGTTATAAAACATGTGCACACACACACACACACACACATATAGTTTAGAGTAGAGGTACTTGACCTGAGGTGTCCATATTTCCCGGGGGTGTGGGAAGCAAATTCTTAGGGTATAGGAAACAACAGAAAAAAAAAAAAAAAAAAAAAATCACTATTATTATAATGAAATACACATACATACTTATTGAATTGAAATATATCCAGTTAGAATTAGGCTGTTTTCACCTATTTGTGCAAAGCAAAGTTCTAAATGTTATTGAACTGGAAATCAAAATGGAGAAACAGGTTTGATGTTTCTGCTAAAATAAGAGTAGCATTGCCAACAGCTGTGCCAAGATTCCAAACTATATTTTGGCTGCGGGAAAGCAAAACCAAAAATCAGGAAAAGTAGATGATATAAAAGAAAAAAAAATAAAAGAAAATATGATTGTTTTGTTGTTATATTACATTTTTTTCAAAGAACGATGAGGATGATGATGATGATGAAGCATGTTCCAATGGTCGAGCGGAGGAGGTATAGGGACATAATGAACAGTGCACTGGGGAGGGTCAGGGAGTATAAAAAAGGTCAAGGACTATTCAAAGCGGTGAGAGGTGGCATAATGGTTATCAGCACAGAAAACAAAGTCAGCAAAACGATTTGTGATTTTAGCTGAAGCTGTTTGTATACACTTGGCCCTTACATACCCTTGGGAAAGGCTTGAATCCACTTCTCCCTATGCTCTGTCCTCTAACCATTTACAGACACAATGTAGTATTATGGTTATTAACATTGAAAATGGAATCAACCAACCAAGTTCAGATTTCAGCTGAGGCTGTTATGTTAGTACGAATACTTTTGAGAAAAAGTATGACCGTATTTAGTCTTGTCAATAGATATCTAGAGGAAAACAAAACATGTCTTATTGCTGACATGCCACAATGGTTGACAGAGAAGAAAAAGAGTGAGTGAGCAATTGGGCAAACCACTCCCCATAAATAATGTCCAGACAGTAATAACTGGCCAAGAATGTATGCGCCAACTTTATCATCATAATTATATTGTAAACAGACCCCCTCCTCTCTTAAACCCTTAAAAAATTTACTTTTTTTCTAAACTGATAAATTCCCAGGGAACCCCAGGGTCTCATAGGTTGAAAGCTACCTATCAGGGAATTCTAGCCCCTCCCGTCAGGTAAGAAACTACTGTTGGGGGAGGGTGGTTACAAATATACAAATTTGTACCGTTTCAGAGCTGTGTCATTTGAAAAGTTCATAAACATGAAAATCTCAGAGAATTAGTGAAAAATCTGAGATTGCGTACCACGACCTTTATATTTCCTTTGGTTGTTATAGTCTCATATTTCCTCACCTCAGACAGTGTTAAGAAGCTTATTTTAGAATTACTCCCCTTGCATTAGCAGACAGTTTCCAGCTTTCCATTTCACTTTTAAAATCCAAGAATTTTTACAAATATTTTCAACAATTTCAATAAGCACATACTTTTTGTAAGAGTCCGTGTGGAAATGAAAATAAAATCATTATTGTTATGGTGAACACCTTTCACGACTACAAGGTTGGGAACAGATATTTCAGAGTGATTATGCTATGAAGCATATAAAAATCAAAGTATAAAAGTCGATTCAGTATTTGGTTGTTCAGCTTGTTCAAAGAAACAAAGAAATGAGAACAATGATAACCTGTTTCCAATGGAACAGTCAGAAGAAGGTAATTCTCTATTTATGTATTTTGAATCATAAATCGATTTTCAAAATATTTTAACCACATGAATTCTCTTTATGCAATAATTGAAGACTTCTCTACCAACTCCAGGACGCTACGAATTGAATTGACATCTCTATTAATTTCAGTTGGTTTAATGACAATATTTAGTGGGCCAGTCCCCAGCTCCAGACATTTTTTACAGCACTTCAGTGAGTGGTGAAAAATCATTCAGAGTGTGTTTTGGCCGCTGAATGAACATTGAATTGAAAATTTGCTGTAAAATTCATTTTAGATCAATTGATGAAAAAAAAAACAGAATCAGAATAGAATATACTTTATTATGCACTTTTATTGAATAACAGTGAAAGAATCTCTATGAAATCCTCAAAAGAAGAAGAAGAAATCAAGTGAAGAATCAATCTAGGATGGCAAGCCTTCAGTAGAGCAGATTCCACTTTCAAGAACAAGAAAATCGCATTAGTCCCAAAGAGAAAGGTATACAACTAATGCATCCTTCTGATAGTCACCCATGGAGCTGAAACATAGAACCTAACTGTGAGACTGACCCTCAAACGGAGAACCATGCAACGTACACGAGAGAATCATGCTTGACATTACATGGAGAGATTACATAGAAAACATGACTACAAGAATAAAAAGTTTGATTTGAGACCTGTTCTCACATAAAGAGATCACAAAACAGCATCATACATTAGGGAAAAGAAAAAAAAAAAAAAAAAACAGGAGTCCGAGACATCAGAGAATCAATTAGAAAACTCGAATGGTGATGGGCTGGTCATGTTGCAAGTATGTCAGCCAACTGCTGCATATCACGACTCACAACATGATGGCAAGACAGAATAAACAAGTTCAGAAAGTATTGGCACCGCGACGCCCATGATAGAGATGTCTGGCAAAACCTGATGAAGATCATGATGATAAAACACTTTAAAACAGCACAAAGTAGTGTTGCCGGTCATTGTTCACCACGAATACCAAGGTGATTGGTACTGGAATACATACCAAAAGTGTTTTCATCTTTAATTCTCTTAATCTTGTGAATGATCATGATAAAATCAACATTAAATTTGGAGAAAAAAAAAAAAAGATCAAGATTTTTCGATAGTGCTTTTAGCAAACATGCCTCCAGAACCCTCCCCAAGTTGAGTGCGTGAAGATCTAATCACTCTGTAAAGGAAGGTAGCCCCCTCAAATCTTGCTGGTGCCATCTCTGGTTGAAAGAAAAAAGAAAAAAGAAAAAAAGAAAGAAAGAAAGAAAAAAGAAAGAAAAAAGAAAAAAAAAGAAAAAAGAAAGAAAGAAAAAAAAAAGAAAAAAGAAGAAAAAAGAAAAAAAAAGAAAAAAAAAGAAAAAAGAAAAAAAAAGAAAAAAAAAGAAAAAAGAAAAAAAAAAGAAAAAAAAAGAAAAAAGAAAAAAAAAAGAAAAAAGAAAAAAAAAGAAAAAAGAAAAAAAAAGAAAAAAGAAAAAAGAAAGAAAAAGAAAGAAAAAAAAGAAAAATGAAAAGAAAAGAAAAATGAAAAGAAAAGAAAAATGAAAAGAAAAGAAAAATGAAAAGAAAAGAAAAATGAAAAGAAAAGAAAAATGAAAAGAAAAGAAAAATGAAAAGAAAAGAAAAATGAAAAGAAAAGAAAAATGAAAAGAAAAGAAAAATGAAAAGAAAAGAAAAATGAAAAGAAAAGAAAAATGAAAAGAAAAGAAAAATGAAAAGAAAAGAAAAATGAAAAGAAAAGAAAAATGAAAAGAAAAGAAAAATGAAAAGAAAAGAAAAATGAAAAGAAAAGAAAAATGAAAAGAAAAGAAAAATGAAAAGAAAAGAAAAATGAAAAGAAAAGAAAAATGAAAAGAAAAGAAAAATGAAAAGAAAAGAAAAATGAAAAGAAAAGAAAAATGAAAAGAAAAGAAAAATGAAAAGAAAAGAAAAATGAAAAGAAAAGAAAAATGAAAAGAAAAGAAAAATGAAAAGAAAAGAAAAATGAAAAGAAAAGAAAAATGAAAAGAAAAGAAAAATGAAAAGAAAAGAAAAATGAAAAGAAAAGAAAAATGAAAAGAAAAGAAAAATGAAAAGAAAAGAAAAATGAAAAGAAAAGAAAAATGAAAAGAAAAGAAAAATGAAAAGAAAAGAAAAATGAAAAGAAAAGAAAAATGAAAAGAAAAGAAAAATGAAAAGAAAAGAAAAATGAAAAGAAAAGAAAAATGAAAAGAAAAGAAAAATGAAAAGAAAAGAAAAATGAAAAGAAAAGAAAAATGAAAAGAAAAGAAAAATGAAAAGAAAAGAAAAATGAAAAGAAAAGAAAAATGAAAAGAAAAGAAAAATGAAAAGAAAAGAAAAATGAAAAGAAAAGAAAAATGAAAAGAAAAGAAAAATGAAAAGAAAAGAAAAATGAAAAGAAAAGAAAAATGAAAAGAAAAGAAAAATGAAAAGAAAAGAAAAATGAAAAGAAAAGAAAAATGAAAAGAAAAGAAAACTGAAAAGAAAAGAAAACTGAAAAGAAAAGAAAACTGAAAAGAAAAGAAAACTGAAAAGAAAAGAAAACTGAAAAGAAAAGAAAACTGAAAAGAAAAGAAAACTGAAAAGAAAAGAAAACTGAAAAGAAAAGAAAACTGAAAAGAAAAGAAAACTGAAAAGAAAAGAAAAATGAAAAGAAAAGAAAAATGAAAAGAAAAGAAAAATGAAAAGAAAAATGAAAAGAAAAATGAAAAGAAAAATGAAAAGAAAAGAAAAATGAAAAGAAAAGAAAAATGACAAGAAAAGAAAAATGACAAGAAAAGAAAAATGACAAGAAAAGAAAAATGACAAGAAAAGAAAAATGACAAGAAAAGAAAAATGAAAAGAAAAGAAAAATGAAAAGAAAAGAAAAATGAAAAGAAAAGAAAAATGAAAAGAAAAGAAAAATGAAAAGAAAAGAAAAATGACAAGAAAAGAAAAATGACAAGAAAAGAAAAATGACAAGAAAAGAAAAATGACAAGAAAAGAAAAATGACAAGAAAAGAAAAATGACAAGAAAAGAAAAATGACAAGAAAAGAAAAATGACAAGAAAAGAAAAATGAAAAGAAAAGAAAAAAGAAATGAAAAGAAAAAAGAAATGAAAAGAAAAAAGAAATGAAAAGAAAAAAGAAATGAAAAGAAAAAAGAAATGAAAAGAAAAAAGAAATGAAAAGAAAAAAGAAATGAAAAGAAAAAAGAAATGAAAAGAAAAGAAAAAAGAAATGAAAAGAAAAAAGAAAAAAAAAGAAATACTTGCAAAAAATATTTTTTCCAAAATTTAAGAGGCCTTTTCCTCTAAGTGCCGTTTTATATCTTTCATAGAATTATCATTTTTATTTTTACATAATATTTTGTGTTAAGGGAAGTAACTTCCAGGCCCTACTTCGTAAAAATGGCAGAAAGTAGGTTTCCAGTTTCGTATTAAAATTACACTGTAAGTGGAACCACACTTTTTAAAACCTTAAAATTTTTTATTTTTTTTCAAAACTGACAAATTCCCTGCAGAGAGGAAGGTCTTATGTATTGAGGAAGACAATAAGTTACACGAGAAAAATTTTTTTTTCGAGGTCAGACCTTCGAATGTAATGTCAGAAGTGTTAGATTCGGTTTTGCAAAGCAGTGTATTTTTGTAGGAAAATGTATTTTTCTAATGTAGTTAGATCTGATTTAACTGAATACGACTTTCATTCCTTTCGGAAATATTTTATTTTTGAGAAAAATTAAAGTAGAAACTTTAATTTTTTCACAAAAAAGTGGGGTTTCGACGTACGATGTACAAGGTGTGTTAAATATAAAACCGGACTCTACTACAGGTTAGAGTACATTTACATTGTAAACCAAACAGACCCTGTCAGATAGACGGACGCAAAGTAAGGGTCTAATATTACATGAAATGTTCATTGTAGATCAAACCCCCACTTTGGAGCCTATCCATACGATTTTACTTCAAAGTTAATTTTTATCAAAAATGAAAAAAATCCAGAAGAAATTAAGGTCAGATTCAGTCAAAGCGAATCAAACTACGTAGGAAAATTTATATCTATAAAAACATGACCCAGGTTCGCTAAACCGAATCTTAATGCCTTATTGACCCGACCGCCATTAAGTAAGGCAAGGGTCAATAGATTAAGTAACTATGTACTAGACATTGCACAACTCAAACTGGGTTCAAATTTCTTTGGGGTGCATACATTAGTCAGTCTCGCTCGATACCAACAAGTTTAGTGAGGAATGAAAATAACATTTCTTCCGGGTTTTGCAGAGGGTTACTAGGCAACTTGTGGGTTTTCGCTCAAAATCAATTTTCAAAACTTTTTTTTCAATGGATTTACTTACAAAATCTGAAGATGATTTATTAAAATGGAAAATGTTGTGTTTTTTCGTTGGTTTCTTTTATAGGCAGGAGGGGTGTCGAATTCCCAAACTCATCCATTGCCCTCAATGACGAAAGAAAATCGTCTTCATTTCAGCCGACCACCACTACCCCTTCGGATAAAAGTTCATCTCTAAGGGATGAATGTCAAGGATAAATTTGTGATGGTTTAGGATTCAGAAAATAACAAATATTTGAATTTTTATTACTTTTAATTTTTCAATTTTCTTTCGTAATTTAAAGTGCTCTCAATCAATAAGACCTTCGTTTCTGCCGGAAATTTATCTATGCCTTTACTGGCATCTCATTGTCTAGTCAACATTAAAGATTGAAAAAAAAAAATACGCTAAAAAATATTACAATCACAGAACCAACAGCAAATATGCAATAATTACACGTCACATAGTTATCATTGATTGAAACAATTCATTTAAATAAATTTACGTGAATTTGTCAGTTAAAAAAAAAAAAAAAAAAATCATTTTTTTAGCCATTCAGTATTTTACGAGTATCGACCAATTTTTTGGTGAATTTTAAAGTACAAAAATAGTTAAAATCAGGGAAAAAACGTTATTTAAAATTATTTCCTCACTTTGCATAAAATTAAAGGATTAAAAAAAATGAAAACCATGCTTCGAATTCTTCAAATAATGTTGCCGATTACACTGAAATATTTCCTAAAAAATAAAACGTTCATTGGTTCTATAGGAAATTTAATAGTCTACAAAGATTTGTAGAAAATTGTAACACCTACAAATATAATATATAAACTTTTTAATCCATACAAAAACACAAAAACATGACAAAGACTCATTTAATTCTTTTTTTTTTTTTTTCAATTATTGCCGGTGACGATACGGCAACTAGAATTATTTCCTTTAAAAGCACATTCGTGATTGGCAAAGCAGATTTTTGTGTATTAAAACAATGCTTAGAAGTAAACTGGTTCAGTAATAATAGAGATGGTCATCAAGATTACGAGAAACAATACAATAATAAAAAAAAGCATTGTTTTCTTTTTTACTTACATATTTACCTGCGAGCCGAAGACTGTCTCGTATTTACACTCGAGCAACTCTTTTCCTGCCAAACAGAGTAACCTCCCTTCAAGAACTGCGGCGTTGTGTAACAAGCAACTTGCATTTATACTAGATGTGTCCCATAATTATTCTTACATTTAAATCAAGGAATTAGTACTAAATTTGGAAAACATTATGGGACAAAAATTATAAGTTGTATTGAATTTTTTTAGGTGACTAGCCAAGCTTATCTGGGTGGGAAAACAAGTGTTTGGTGACTCAATTCATGCTTCTCTAGACTCTATATTGTCACAAGTCATGGCCTATTAAACCTGTCTTTTGTCCATTTTGTCATTTTTGTCATTCCTTTCTAATTTCTAGTTTTTCTTGTATTTCTGTAGCCTCGGTGACGATTCGGTTCACAAGATCTGTGTTATTTTTTCAGGAAAAAGTATTTTCCCTTTGTACCTTGATGATCTTTGAATGAATATGTCCTTGATTTCTTTCAGAAATATTTAATTTTCGAGAGAAATTGACACTTCAAGTCATGCAACGTGCACATGAGAGAATTATGGAGAGATTATAAGACAGCACAGTATACAGGAGAAAAGATAGGAGTCTGAGACAGCATGGAAACTGCTGGAAAACTCAAATGGCAGTATACAGGAGAAAAGACAGGAGTCTGAGACAGCATGGAAACTGCTGGAAAACTCAAATGGCAATGGGCTAGATATGTTGCAAGAATGTCAGACAAACGCTGGACATCATGACGCACAACGTGGATCCCCAGAGATAAGGTGCAAGGCTGTGGCCGACAGAATGTAAGATGGCTTGACAAGCTAGATAGATTCAGAAAGTACTGGCTCTGCAATGCCCATGATAGAGCAGTCTGGCAAATTTTGGGTAAGGTCTATGACTAACAACGGATGCTAACAGACTGATGATGATGATGATGATGAATGATAGGTTCAATTTACTATGTAAGTGTAATGCTATACTGGATCCTTATCTTGTGTCTGTTTTCATGCAACTATCTCCACAAGTTAAAGGCTTCATCTCCTCTTCAGTGGAGACTCTTATCATGTGATGACTAGTTGATGTTATGTTCAGATCAGATCTAGTATGCTATTATAAAGGGGGTCTCATAATAAAACTGACTTTTCTTCCAAGCAACACCAAATGCACTATCAATATTTATGTCAAACTCCCAAACTAGAGTTGACTTTTTTTTCTACCGTAAAATAAAGGAAGAACGATTAGAACAATCCTCACCAAAATTAGCAGGCTAAACTGATATGTAAAATTCACATCCCTTACCATGTTTTGAACTCGCAACAGATTGCCAGGAGACTGTCTGACTGACTGAGCTAAATCAAGTCATAGATATCAATGAAAATCTTTAAAACACATACATACGCAAAGTTTTATTTCAGTCAAATGGATAAATACATTTTTATTTATTATACATGTAATACAATCTTCAATTGGAATAGAAGTTAGAATGGAGTTTTAACCAGCAGCAGCCAGTCTTATCTTAATTGGTTTCCCATCAGAAGCCTTCACACAATCCAACTCAGTTTTAGAATAACAGAGTAGGTTTCTGAAAATTTGTAGTTCATTTTCTCAATTTCTCCAAAACTTCTCCAATCAACAGTGTCTAATGCTGTCAAGAATGCCACTCTTCTTTCGGCAAGTCCAAAAGTACATTTTCAATATATCAAGCTTTTCCTCCATGTACCTCAAAATTCAATGCACGCGATCCGTATTTCACTAATGAGTCAGCCATCAAAGTTTACAAAAAAAAGGAAAATGTTTGGGCATAGCTTGGATGGTGTGCACAACTCGTGTAGAAAATATCAGGAAAATTCAAGTAGACATCACATAACGCAGCTATCAATACTACACATCATCATCATCAGTCTCTTATCATCTGTTGTTAGGCATAGACCTTCCCCAGGATTCGCCAGACCTCTCTATCAGGAGAGTCGTGGAGGCAATACTTTCTGAACTTGTCTAGTTCATCATCTTATATTCTGCCAACCATGGCCTCGCATGTTATCTGTAGGGATCCACGTTGTGAGTCGTGACGTCCAGCAGTTGGCTGATATTCTTGCAAGATGACCAGCCCATTGCCATTTGAGTTTCCTAATGGATTCTATGATGTTTTAGATTCCTGTTTTTTCCCTGGTACATGATCTCTCCATGTGATGTTGAGCTTGATTTTTTTCCTGTGCACATTGGATGGTTCTCAGTTTGAGAGTCAGCCTTTGGTTAGGTTCCATGTTTCAACTCAATAGAAGGGTACACACCCATCCTTTAGGACTAATGGGATTTTTTTGTTCTTCAAAATTGAACTTGCTCTACTAAAGGCTTGCTATCCTAGAGTGATTCTCCATTTGATGTCTTCTTCTTTCGGGGTTTTCATGGAGATCCGTTGTTCTAGGTAAGTGTAGTATCATCAAGTGTAGTATGTTCACTCCTTTCTGAACAAAACATAGTTAAGTAGAAGTCAGCTTTATAATGACACACCCTTTACTTGAGTATGTGTGTGTGTATGTGTGTGCACAATTAGGCTAGGACAAATGTTTACTTGGAAATTGGTGATTTCCTACAATGCCAAGTACGTGGGTGTTAATGCTTATTGTTATAAGTGGCTACAAGGAATTTCCTCTGTTCATCTATTGTGAACCTGGCTATAAAGTTTATTTAGTCCATGGAGATGCGATTCAAGTTTCATGTCTATTGTAATAGAGACTCCTGTCCTTAAAACTAAGGCTTTATGACCCTCAAGTGGGGTTTTTAAAACCATATCTTTTAAAAATCATAACTATTCACAGGGCATCCTTTCGCTGGATATTTTCAATATTATACCTGAAAGTCATTTGAACATAAACTTCTTTGATCTCTCAAGCATTTAGGCTCTTAGACCAGATCTATGATGTTAGCCATCTGAGTGATTGTCAGAGATTGGTTAAAAGCTGTTAACGATGAAGTGGTTATGGAGGAGTCTATACTGGTCACCTTCTTTTGGGAGGAGTATTGGTTGATTGGCTCTGACCATTGTGATCAGAGAGTGACCTCTGAATTTCTATGATGCCACTGATTTTGAGTGAGGTTCTGTGAAACAATTTTTTCATTTAAAGGCAGCACCAATGGAAAATAGATTAATTCTGAATTAGGTCCTCTGTTTTAGCACCTAGAACACAAGGTTAATTGTTGTTCTATGTTCTGCATGTAAAAGCTGACCAGCATCAAAGTTGTTCACATTAACTCTCAAATTCATACAAAGAAAATAAAAAGTCAATTTCAAGGAAAATAAATTCTGATTAAATTTATCTCCCTTTGCCTATTTGGTTTATTCAATGAATTCACAGAAGAGATTTTAGAGGTTTCCCACTAAAAACGCCAATGACGTCATGAATAGAATCTATTCTGACTATATTCATTCCTCAACAATATTTTTTTTATGATTTCAAATTTTGATACTACAGTTGCTCAATCATTGACTGTTATGGCGAGCTTCTTTCGCATTTGTTTTTCTAAAGCTACATAATCATTATCATTCATATTCCCTCAGAATTGCATCCTATCCCAAACTGATTGCCAGTGCATTCCATAACTAGTGGTATGGTATTGGTATGATACTGTAACTATCTTCCTGACCTGATTTTGGCATCGTTTCATACTAAGTTTAGTAATGGCAATTATCATTACATTTTTTCTCAATTGATCTTTATAACAGGTCTGGTTAGTCACTCAATAGAAACTGCCATGTGACCAACATCTTTTGGTAGAATGCCATGTTGAGGGTGATCAATTAAAAAGATAGGAAAAGGTGTGATCAGTGAATAAATTACATCTCCTATATTTCTTTTTATCATCAAAAAACCAGCTTGATTGCTGCTGGACACAAACCAAAGGATGAATTTAGCATAAGTTTACATAATATATTGCCCCCCCCCGACTATTGGGACAGTGCCAAGAACTAAAAATAAAACGTTTTTTTCTAGACAAAACTGGTGCAGCCTGTATATATGATGCATAGCCAGCCACCCAGCTAGACCAACTTAGTAACTGAAAAAAAACCATGTTGACAGCTTTAGATGATAGTTTCTGACAAAACCAAGAAAAAGAATGGATTCTGTTCTAAATCTACGACATTGTATTCACAATTTTTGGCACCATTTGGCAATATTTGTATCTGTAATAAAACTATTCATTTCCAATTGATTTTTCAAGTCAATCCCTCTCAAAATGTCTGAAAGAAAAATTATGATTGCATCAAAACTAAAGAGAAAAATATTTTCCGAAATGCAGTAAGATTCATTGGCAAATGAAAAAGTTACGAATATATGAAGTGTACACAATAGTTATGAACACGATAAACTTAACTTTCTTTCTTTTTCTCTTATACTTTATATTCTTTATCTTGAGAATTGATTTTTAAAATAAGGAATTGTGTGACATAAGAAAGAAGGAAAATTTTTTTTTTTTTGCTCACTCTCTAGATCCTACCTTTCTACCTCACTATGAACTGATTCAAGAACATCTTAATGAAAAAATTTTTGCCATTCAAAGAACTGTAGACTTTTGTAGCAGTTGAAAAAAAAGGGCATAGAATTAAAGAAATACAATAGATCATATACATTCATAATACATATGATCAAAGATGGTTTGAAGATATTAGGATGTTAGAAATAAAATGTCATTTTTTTAAATAGTAAAATTAATGGTGACAAAAAATGGTAAATATTTATTCAAAATATGACCCATTTGAAGTGATAACTATTTTCCAATGATCTTCTTATTATAATGTCATCTCTTTATAAGATTTTTTAGATTTAGTGGTTGTAAATCAAATAATTATGGCTTCTCAAATTGAACCTTTCATTTTGCTTATGAAGTTCAAAATACTTAAAAAGATGATTATCAGAAGGAGAAATATCAGATGAATATGGAGGATGCTGCAAGACTTCATATCTTAATTCTCCAAGCTTAGACAACAGTCATCTGAAAGGTGTGGGTCTGTAATTTGAAAGGGGAGGTCTGTAATTTGAAAAAGAAAAAAAAAAATCACCTAACCTGTAAAACTCAACTTTTCACATGACATGGTTCAGTGGGCCAACAAAACAGATAACGAAACATTGGTGGGACTTTCAAGAACCGGTTCTCTCTTTCTTTACATTCCTAAATTTTTTGTTTGTGGAATTAGAAGCTGGTCTTCTCTTACTCTCAAGCCAACAAACAGACCAACACAGACCAACATGCACCCTCACGCAGGTCCATATAGTACACCCCTCACCCCCAAAATTAATAAAAGAACAAAAAAAAACAGTTTTCTCAAAATTAACACATTTCCAGAGGTAATGAATGTCTTATGCATTGAAAGCACAAAAAGTTACTTGAGAAAATTTTTTCCAAGTTTTTTATAGGCTGACCTATTATCTAAATAGTGCTAAATATGTAAATATATAATACACAGCATAACTTGTGTCAAAATAACAGGATTATTTATTGATAGATTGGTACTTTTGTCTACAATCAGAGTATGGGTGCATTCTGTCTTTGATCAATTTACTCCTTAGCACTTTCGCCTATGATCAGAGTGCAGTATCTGTGAGTAAATACTCATTGAAAAGTGTTAAGCACACATACACACATTGATTTATCTGATTTCCTACCACTTTTATGATCAGTTTTGGGAGTTGGGACAAACGTAAAAGAAACAAATATCTTTAAAAACACTTGTGTGCACAATCCAGCTCCTCCTCCTCCTCCTCCTCCTCTTTCCCCCCTCCCCCCCCAATCAATCTCTCTTTTTCCCTCTCATTCTTCCTTCTTTGTTCTCTCTACACACTTGGTATAGCAAAGAAATAGATTGACTTATGTGACACAACAACAGCAGAAATTAAATGAATTAGAAAAAAAACATTTCAGGAGTCAATGAACAGAACTTTTATATCAGTATATCTTTAATAGACATTCTCATTACCCTTTTTTCGTTTAATCTGTCACTTGTTAAAACCTAATAATAGTAAGGACTTAATGAAATATCAATTTCATGTATGCCGTCAATTGGGAAAAAAAATTAGTTTTTCACTCAAGGCTGTTGCTTTATTGTTTTTCATTTTTTTTTTACAAAAGCAAAAATAGCAATAGATTAAAAAATTGAGCGTATTATTAAGTTTTTTGTTATCTTAAATGAATTTAACAAACTTGAAAAATGAAGTTTTCTTTAAAAAGTTCACAAATGTTGAATTCCAAGCTGTTGAAAGAACGGAATGGCCACTTGTTTGTATTTCAACAGATTTTTGCTAAATAAAGTAACGCTAACATGCAAGTAGACAAGGAATTTATGAACTGGTTCTGCAAATTTTGGCAATTTTAGTAACTCGTTTGCATCAACCTGTAGAAATACCTAAAATTCCACCATTGCAACTAAAGCCAAAGACAAGCCAAGCCAAGCAAAAAGACATCTTGAGAGACAGACAACAAGAAAACAATGGATGCCACTTGCTATTGATTACATCTTTTTTCTGCATCACTTCAGTTTAGTATTTTTCAATCAAATTAAATTTATCCGTCAAATCACAGCGTCTTCCTTTGTCACAGAGAATTTAATTCAGTTTATGTGGGACTTACTTTTTCCAAGTTTCTAACCTTGCATATTGCCTCGACGTGACAAGGTCACTGTTGAAGTCCTAAAGACTCCAGAATGTACTAAGGACCGTGGTTCGTAGGCCACTGCTATCAATAATTCTTTATCATTGAGAACAGGTTAAACCTTCTTCAAGGTTTATCATTGGTATCCATATTTCCAGACCTAAACCTATGGAATAAATGCTGAACCATTCACATTGTAGTAGTGTTCACTCTAAATGCTTTGTTGATGTTATCAGAAGCTTGAGCATGATTGTCCTCATTTGAAATAATACTTTCAAATCTAACTTCTTGGCTAGACACCATTGCTGTTGAAGGATCAAAAACCTCCAATAATACTGAATAATATCATCTTGCTGAAAACCTGCCCTATGTTCCTACAAAAGGCCTAAATGGGACCAGTGGCCCCAATAAGAGACCATGGATTTGAACTATATATTTATTGAATCATGTCCAAAATCATCACCATCATGAATTCTAGTGTAACAGTAAGATAGATGAAAATCAGATTATCATTATGAGTTTGACTGCAGACCCCACAGTATTCATTTTTTTTTTACTTTCAAAAACTTGCTGAAGATATACCAGGGGGTCCCATTATAACACACAAGAAATTTCATGGGGATATGTCGAGTGGTTCCAGAGTTACACTGTCATATATAGACAGACATTTGGTGAATCATAGTAGGATTTATGTTGAAACTGAAAAAAAAATGCTATTACAATAGTAAATCATTCCTGAATTAGTATTATTCCCCATGATGTTAACAGAAATAACATTTCATGTGTAATAACCTAATTCTTTAGGTATAGAATAGGTTAAATAATCACAAATATCAAAATGTTTGATAAAAAGAAATCTTTTAAAGATCAAAAAATATTTGCAAGAACATCATCCACACCAAATAAAAAGAGAGTCGTATGTAAGTCAACTATCCAATTATGAAATCCATTTGTATTAACCCATTAACAACAGATGACTGAAATTTCAGTCATTGCAGTTCTATAACTCAATTGCAAATGATAGAGATTTCCTTCAGTCACATAATGGATCCTTCCACTTGAAGTTATTGAAGATTTTTTCTGCTCATTTCTATTTTTCTCTCTAAGTAACTCAGTGGAAGAGTGCATTGTATACAGAAAAAACAAACTGCTCAGCTTATTCTGCATCACCGTGTTTAATCAAATTTATCCCCGCATTTAGAACATGGCGATTGACCTGTTCCTGTCTCAGTTAACCCTTTGAATACTACGATTGCTGGAATGTGACTTCAACCCCAAATCAGTCAGAAGATGAAATATATGAAAATATGGCTTGAAATCTGCTGTGCATATGATTAATAGTTGGCTCTCATATAGAGGCAAAATTCTGAATAAAATATGGTGGTTCTGTTCAGATCTTAGCCATAATCTTGAAGTAAAAAGCGCAGGTTTTTTTTGTAAAATGACAAGAAATCCAAGTGATGAGATCCTCTTATGCAAATTGGATTTTTTTAAAATCAATTTCTATCATAAAACTTGTGCCATATTGATCATTTCAGTTCTCCTTCTATAATCCTTCAAAAATCATGAAGTTAAATTGGAAAAATTGTCCTTAGTGCCAAATGGATAATGGGTTAATTCAGAAAGTGGTATTTTCTTAAACTGGATAGTTTTCATATTCCTGACTAATTATTTGAGACATGAACCACAGAATAAGGACACCCTATTTTGGCAGTATTTATTGAATTTGAAAAATAGAAAGTTTTAAAAAAGAATTTATTTTATTTTGATAATTTTCATGAATTCAAAAGACATTTTCAAAAAAGAAGAACAAGACAATTGTTATGGTGCACTTGGAATTTAAACTAGTTTATATGAAAACAAGAACCATAAGTTCAATGATGCATCCACCATCCATGGTAGTAGTAGTAGGAGGAGGAAGAAGAGCAAGTAGTCTTTCTTTGAGTCAATTGATTCTCATACTTGTAAAATATTGCCATATGAAATATTCTGCAAGTACAGTGGTCAAAATTATTGACATATTTCACTTTACACCTTAGTAATTTAAACTGGGTTTTGAACAGTAATACATGTTCTTATGCATCCTGGATTCTGAATTCATTTTAATATTCTGTGCAAGGAGAATTTATATCATTGTTTTCCTCATGGAGACAAATTTAACCATTTTTCAGTTTCTTGTTGAATACACTTTTCTATGATATTCTCACTTTTTATACAATTGTATCTCAACTTAACAAGGTTATCTTTCAGATGAACTTCCACTTGACAAGTTTTTCTTAGCTTCAAATTGTTACAAGATCAATGATGACAATATTGGAAAAGTATGCATGGTAAACATAACTGCATGAGTAACGTGTTTGATTTGTGACCTGTTCTCACATGAAGAGATCACAAGACAGCACAATATACCAGGGAGAAAACAGGTATCTGAGACATCATAGAATCTATTAGAAAACTCTAATGGCAATGGGCTGGTCATGTTGCAAGAATGGCAGACAACCAATGGACATCACAAATCACAACAAGGATCACCAGAGATCACATGAGAAACCAAGGCTGGCAGAATACAAGATGGAGAGACGAGCAAGACAAATTCAGAAAGTATTGGCTCTACAATGCCTATGATAGAGAAGTGTGGTAAATCCTGAGGAAGGTCTGTGTCTAGTGACGGACGTTGATGATGATGATGACTACTATCAGATTAAATGGACAGACAATAGAAAACAAAGTCTCAAAATGGTGAGCTAATTCATTTGAGGTAAAACTACCATCCATGAGTAGGGCGAGATCAACCAGGCCATATTATAGTCAACAATGGTATAAATTCTCCTTGCACAGAACACTAGAATGAATGCAGAATTCAAAATGCATAAGAACACATATTACAGTTTAAATCTTGGTAATTTAAATAGGGTTTTAAACTGAAATAAGACAATTTTGAAAAATGATTTTAATCTGTGTTATTTGCAATAAAATCGTAAAATGGCCTTTTCTGGCATTTTTCTCTATCATGACATCAGCAGCAGCTTGTAAAATAAAAATTGATTGGAATAGATTTTCTTTTAATGCATCACAGCATTTAATGATGTCATGCCCTTTAATGGCATCGTACCTCTTTCTGTTTCTGTTATTTAATGTAAGTGAGACTGACAGAATGACCAAATAGAGATGTGAGGACACATCTAAAAATTGAATTATTTCACAAGTTGCTTTTTTTTTGTATTCTTGGAATAGTGGGGACCAGGGCGTATGCATAGAAGACCGAGAGTTTTCCCCTTGTATTATTGTATAAAAAAGATTGAATAACTTGTAGAAAATTGTGAATCAAATCATTACTAAATTTAGTACTTAAAAATGTTTGTTTTTTCTTTTGATAAAATTATTGTATAACATAAGGATTTTTTCCATGCATGTCCGCACTCCCAAATTAGAAATCTAGCAAGGGGGAATAACTCCTAATCGTTTATGCATATTACACCCATTGACCTCAATATCATCAGAGAACTCTTTTTTTGATTTTACATCTTTTGGTAAAGCTAGTTCGACTATATACATATACATATATATATACACACACAAAACTGAAAAATGCAAGTGTGATGAAAAGAATGATGCTTGCTGGCACAATTGAATGTAGATGCCCGATCATTTTTAAAAAAGTTCTTATATAGTCAGGGCCGGTCCTAGGTACCAGTAACATAAGCAGTCAACTAAGGAACCAAGTGCTCGTAAACACCTGTCATGTGTTGACTGTAGGACATTTCAAATACAAATGGGAAAATGAATAAATTGAGCAAAATAAGAGAATTCCTTTTCAGAAATATCAGATAGTTTCACCATAACAAAGTATTCAACTAATACGAACTATTGACAAAGGAAAATCTCATAACAATTATAAGCTCAGTTAAGCATAGCTAGTTTGCTGAGATAGAGCGCTAATACTATACTTCAAAGGGTGCCATGATCAGCTTGTCCAGGGTGATAAGGACCCTAGGGGCAGCCCTGAATATTGTTTCAATAGGTAAATAGTATTTAAAAAGAAAAAATATATAAGGCACCATAAATTCAGTGCAGGACACTGCAAAAAGATGCCATACAGACATCGAAGAAAAAAATACATTCTAACTTTTGTTTGAACATTTGAATCTCATCATCCCATCTTTCATGTTGTTAACACCATGTCTGGGCTGATCCATTCTTTAGCCCTCATCAGGGGTATAATCAAAGAAAACAAGCAAACTTTTTCAACACTTACAGTCAATATGGACTTGACCTTCAATGGAAACAAACAGGAAAAAAAATGTTTGTCTCTTTTGTGTAATACGCATAACAAAGGTCGAATAATGGATCATTTGGAATGTTATGTTGACAACATTGACGATAAGAAGAAGAGATTCAAACGTCCAAACAAAAGTTGGCATTTTAATGACTCTTCTCAAAGTTATATACAAAAAAAAAAAAAACACAGTTTTCAAATAGAAATGTATGGTCATAGATTCAAAAATCCTTGTAGAAAGGAAAAGTATGATGTCTAAACGTTATCCAGTTTTCAGAAAAAGACAATTAATAGATTTCCCTGATTTCAGCTTGAACAGTGACAGAGTTGTAAAAAAAAAAAAAAATAAATGAAACAAACATTAAATGGAAATAATTACAACACTTTGATTCTATGAATAATTTTACTTGATACAAAAAGCTGTCAGTTTAACCCTTTGAAGCATCAGGAGTTAAATCTCATCTTATTTTGAAGTGTTGGAATTTGCATCAGCCATTTTTGATATCATATTCTTATCTTCATATCTCGGAGTACAAAGGTTTATATTGTCCCACTATTTTTTATAGTGTACAGACTGATATACAAATGACAAATTAGTTCAAAGTAGAAGAAAAATGTGCCTCAAAGAGTTAAAGTAAGTTATATAATTCAAAATACTTACATCAAAGCATTAAAAACAAAATAGGAACAAGTTGTTTTTTATCCAACCATATAACTGGTTTTAACTGAATTAGTGAATTTATTGTTAAAGATAGTCAAGATATTTTCTGTCATTAAATTCAAATGGACATCAATAGTTAGTGGTTATCGTGTGCCCCATATTGGAATGGGGAAGTGAGAGAAAGAGAAAAGAGAATTTTAATCTTTTGATTAAAATCCTTTCAATATTAAGAGAAAAAGATTCAATAACCAAAACAGAGGACAGAGATTCTTTTAATATTTCAATACCTCTGAGTATTTGAAATATTAAAAATAAAGGCTAGGTGTGGAGCTACCAAGTCCACCCTGTAAAAGCCACGTGCTACTGAGACTGTAGCCGCATCCTCTTCATAAGGGGCTCACAATGTATGCTAGTGAAAACCTTCAGAAAGCCAATTTGCCTAACAATCTGTCGACAAAGGCAAAAACCAGGGTAAGAAGAGTCAACGGTCAAAGTGAACCTGGAAAAAATCAGTCGAGAGTGAGGCAAAGGCGACCAGACTAACACGAGCCCAGCTGAAAGGGTTTTCCTAAATCCAATCCACTGGTAAGGAGTCTACAGGAATATACATTCATTGGTTGTTTTAATCATAGTCTGAATTAAATGATTGATATTTCATTTTATTTATTTATTTACTGTATTTCCTGGCATTGAAGACACTGTTGCCTCAAGGACACAACTCAATTTTGACTTTCAAAATTCTAAAAAAAAAAGAAAAAAAAAAGAAAAAAAAAAAAGAAAGTAGGGTAGTGTTTGATTATGATAGCCTTGTTATAATGAGATCTATCTGTGAACCTTTCAATAATATCATAGTTGTACTTCTTCTGTCACTTAGAAGGAAATTGAAAATACAAGTAATATCGGTTTATAACAATTATGATTAGATCATTGGTTCATCTACCATAGTATACCAATACAGGAATGAATTTTGGTGATTACACATACTTTCCATTATTTACAGTAACAGGAGAGTCCGAAGTAAAGGTGGACTGAGTATTCTTTAACATAAGTTGACTATGAATACAAGACAAGTTCAGTATTAAGCATATAACTTTAGAAAATCAACTGACTCGAATATAAGCTGAGTCTATTATTTTGCCATAATGTTGTCATGAAAGATATTTCCTTCTTATGAAGACACTGTTTATGGCATTTGGTCAGCTTTTACCAAAGCATGAATTTCTTTCATTGATAGTTCTCAGGACGTAGAAGTGAAATTCTCATGTGATTATAGATCTACTTGATTTTAAAAGGACAGTACACAATACACATTGTATACTATCTATATAGCATTTCATACAAAACCATGGCAATGAATGGAGTTAAATCGACAGGTATTATCACATACTAATATGCTTTGTTTGAATCAATGCTGTATTTATATCGGAAAGAGTAAAGGCCATTTTTGGCCACTATGGTTCTGAGACTGTATAACAAAATCAATATTCCATAAACTTTGGTCATTCATTAACAGTTGCCTGCACAATCTGTATCCATGGGCCAGAGAAAATTACCGATGAAGAACTGCCAAGAAGAGCAATCTAAGAATTAATCGCCGCACTGATCCTCAGAAGAAAGTGGAGCTACACCCTCAGGAAGCCTGTCTTGACTTGGAATTCACAGGGAAATAAAGGAAGAAGAGCAGGACTGGGAACACATCGCACAGAGAAACCAAGGCAAAATTACAGAGAAACAGCAGCTCCTATAAGGATCTGGAAAATCCTGGAGTCAAGTGCACTGGCAGAGTATTGATGATAATCCCTTTGTCCAATGAGGAGCCTTGGCCAATTCCTACTAACTAGAACATTGCTGAAGACAAATGATACCTATACCAATGCTTTTCATTGCAAAACTGAATCCTGGTGACTTATGTCTCCTATCATGATAACATTCCATGAGGGACGATTGATATGTTCATGGCATAAGGAATAAGAACAAGTAAGTTTTAATTAAATTCACACGTACATTTCAACTGTTGTAATGATTATACAGAACATTCGAAGTTCATGACCATCTTATTTTTTATTTTCCAGAAAATTGAGAGTCGGCCATTGTTGAGCAATATTCCCATCATGCAATTCAGCTGCCCATTTTTCAAGCTTGCTCTCTGAGGGTACATCTATCTTTAGTGTGGTCACCATGTCAACATTGATCTCTTTAGGCGATAAGCCCTTAAAACCAAGGTAGAAGATGACAGCACGATATGTACCTATTTATAGACTGAATTAGTGTATCCAGTAAATAACCAATTACAAGTATGCAATACCTTAGCAGAAAGCCTTTGGGATCAGACAATTCTCTGGATTCAGATCCGTCAGATTCTAGAATGGTATTGATATTGGAAGATGTTTTCTGTTTCATACTGTTACTTATTAAAAAAAATAAACAAAATATCTGTGAGCAGTGGAGGCACATCTGACTAGTAGGAGCCCTGAGACAACAGTGTGGCATGGATTGAGCTAAGGCTGTTCCAAAATGATAACTTCTACGATGCATTTGAGACAACCTTGGTGGAGCATTGGTCACATCCGGTCATGTTTGGCACCAAATGTGAGCTTTGGTGTGTAGACGACATCCAAGAGAAAAAAAAAAGAGAAAAAAAAAAAAAAATCAGTTTTTGAAGCTTTTTAAGATTGTGTACCTTTGTGTAAAACTTGTTACTTTACTTTCTTCAAGTGAAAATTTTAATAGAAATCTACCCAGAGAGTCATGTGTCAAAAATACTTCTAGTATCACTGAGGTGTGGGGGTATCTCAGATGTTACAGCTATAAATACCTTGTATTTTAAGGTGGCATTTAAAACTTTAAGGCCTTGTTACAAACTAAAAAGCTGCAAAATCATTTACACACACACACATACACACACACCCCAACATGTAATGAGAATTTCACAAGAAGAAGATCATAATTAATAATTTAAAAGGCAAAACAAGAAAAAAAAAAATGCCTTTATACATTTCACCTAAAGAGAAAATTTCATAGTCTCAACCCATTAGTTTTCAATACAGGCTGCCCAGACTTAACTTAGGCTTGATTTACGATGATTGACACTAATTCTTTTTTGGTAATTCAGATAGATAGTATTTTATTAATCAAGTTATCATTCATCTATCTTATATATCAATATTATATTCATTAGTAAAAGCTTATACTAACATATTTATATAATGGATGTAAAAATTTGCGTAATTATCTTCTTTTTTTGATAATTCAGGTAGTATATCAAGTTATTTATTAATCTTATACATCAAAATAAATGAATATAATATTTATTAGGAAAAACTTATATAATGGATTCATTTTCTGCCAATTTTGTTTATGCCTTCTCTTAGAACACATCCCCAGAATAAAATCGAGACAGCTTGTATTTTCTCATTGGTCAAGTTCAAAATATTACAATTAGTAAGCCTATCTTACCAGCGTTAGAGTTAAGGGCAGTGTTACAAGAAAGCCCCTGATTAGAAATCAAACATGTTAGAGAGAGAGAGAGAGAAAAGTAAAACGAATAAACTATGTCAAATATGGCATGTATTAAGAAAGAATAACATCCCTCTGTTAATTCTTTTTTCATTTTGTTTTTGTTTCCTTTAGAGCAGTGGTTTTGATAATCTGCAGACCCCTGTTTCCCTATTCAAGAATTTAGCCATGAAACCAACTTAATTTTGAACACAACATGAGAATATGTCAAATATCAAATCTGGCATAACAAATCTTGTGACGAACAGACATCATCCATCGCAAAGCTATCGAAAACTATCATAATTGTACACAGACAAGTAAGCTGTATTGAAATTCAAATAAATGCAATCTATTTAGAATAAATATGATTTTTAAAAAGGTCTGTTATTGTGGTTCATTGATTACAATCTAAAAACTAAATGCAATGAATATTGGTCTAGAGTTTCAAAACCACTGCTATAGAGAAAACATTTGAAAAGCAACCATAAGAATTGAAGAACCATGTTTCGTCATGGGTTTTCTGTTACCATACTTTAGGGAGTTCCATCACAGAACGTTCAGTATCTCAATATAAAGATAAGGCTTAGGTTTACTTTAGTATCCTTGTCAAAATATTGCAATGAGTTAATGCCCTTATATCCCCACCCCCATTGCATTTAGGAAGTTATTTGAGTTCGTTTTCAGACGCAATGATTATTCATTTTTGCTTCAGATGTTTACAACGGTAATTAGCGAGTTGTTATAATATCCATGAAATGAATAATATTGAATTTTGAATGCTATTTTTCTTCATTTTCATGCAAGACTTTTCAAATCCGAGGGAGTTTGGTCCGACCTTTTTGAATTATTTTTGTTTAAAAAAATTAATTCTTTTTGGTCACAATTATTGAATTATATTGAAATAATCATCCCGTTGAAATGCCCAAAACAAAAATGAATGATCTTTGCATCAGAAATAGAGCAGAAAGAAGCTTCCGAAATGCAGAATAATAATCTATTTGGGGGGAAAAGTATAAGGGAGATAACTCAATGCGATATTTTGAAAAAGATACCGAAATAAACCAAAGGTAAACAAAACAGCCATACGGGGCGTATCAAAAGCGTTTTCATTTTTTTTTTTCCATATAGATCTTTACTACAAAGCTTATTTCATTTACAAATCTCAAGATTACCTATGACTCCACTATACTAGTAATATTATCATTACTAATCAGCAGTACCTTTTGTTCCAGATGTTATAATGGCAGATACAAGTAATGAGATTCTGGCAATTTCGAGACAATTGAAACTGGGCCTGAAAGCCTTTGAAACTGCTATTTGAGAAGTGTAAATAAATCAAACAATATCTGAGCGTACTTCCCAAAACTGGTTCATGCATTTTAAGGGTGGTGATTTGTTCCTTGGAATGAAACCCAGTAGTGGATCATCATTGGTTGTCAATTACGATGGTTTATAACATACGGCAGAGGAGAACCCGACCACTAGCAATTGATAACTTACACATGTATACCTTGATTGGAGCAGTTAATTCATTCCCTAACTGTATGTACTACTCAAAACTGCACAGTTCAAGGTCTTAATGGTTTTGATGTAGTACAGTTAAGGTATTGCTGTGCAAATGAATGTAAAATCTGAGAAAAAACAAAAAGAGAGAAAGAAAACACAACATATCAAATCATTTAATGTGTATTTTCAGCTTCTACCTCGATACATTAACTTGTACAGCTGTACTATATCAAAACTTATGCACATAAACGGCACTATTCCTGTATTACCTCTGTCCCATAATTGTTGTTAAATTTGCAGACACATTTCATACCATAAATGTAAAATCCATCATGGGACAGAAGTATTATTAATATAGTGGAGTTATAGATAGTCTTCAGATGCCTACAAGAAGGAATGGAAATACTTTTGATAAAACCCTGATATTTCATATATATATATGTGTGCATGTATGAAAAAAATTGAATTTTTCAACATAATTCATTTTTTTCTTTGGTCTGAAGAATGTAGAAAAAAATAAAAATGAAATAGCATTTATTCCTTTTCAAAATTCAAGTGGCAGATAAATATAAGTTACCCCGAGTGTAGACCAGGGCTAGGAAGTAGTGAGAATCTTGATGGAAGGGCTGGATACAGTGGCGGATTAACCATTGGGTTGAATAGGCTCAAGCCACTGAGAGCAAAAAAAAAAAAGGTTTACTTGAGGGTACATGTGAGTATCTTATGATTCATATAACTTTATGATGTTATACATGTAGTACATTATATATAGTACAATATACCATATTTCCCAGCTGATAAAACGCAGTTTTTCCTGAAAAATGCCCACAAAAATCACCCAAGAGCACTCAAAGGTCAAGTGAGAAATATACCAATTCTCATGATCCATACAAACACTCTTTAAATTCCCTCCCCCCCAGAATACCTAGCTAATTATGGAGTGCTTCTTATCACTTATAACATCTTATCAGCCAGGAAATACATCAAGTTATTTACCATGACATAACATCAATTTATTTTATTCAACGGAGAGGGTGGGGCCAGGTGTTGCTAAGTCAGGAACGAGACTTACTAAAGCTCAGCCTAGGGACCCAGGTGGTAGAAAATCCGTCACTGGTTGTATGCATTGATGTAAACAAATTGTTGGTTAGGAGGTGCGGGAATTTAACCCTTTTTAAACTTTAGGATCCAATTGTAAACCCGGAGAATCATTTTTTGAATTTTCAGGTAATGTCTGGGTTAGCGATTGGGTCTGAGATTCTGGCTCGTTTTTATCAGCTACATCTCCGTCTTCACGGATAAAAAGTTCTACTTGAAGCTCGGGATTATCAGAAAGTCCCAAGTTTTCTGTACTGTCCAGAGTAGTATCTGCAGCTGAGGCAGTTGCTCCCGTGTCTTCAGTCTCGGGAATCTTTTGCAAGAGTTTCATTCCAACCTGCTCTTGGTGGTCTTCTATAGGTGCAGCTGCAGCGGTAGTAACAGTAGTTGCAGCGGCTTCATCTTCTTCCAAATCAGGATCGGCTTTGGGACAAAGGGCATCAGATTCACCAAACGAGTAGGAACGAGCAGGAGTAAAACCATGAGCAGCAGCTACAGGGGCTGCTGCAGCTGCTGCTATCAGACCACCGTGATCATCAGGGCCGTGGGAAGGAGGAGAAACAAGACCGTGAGGGTTGGCCATCATAGGTTGGGGTGGTATCAGAGGGACCTCTTGCTGGGGTCGAGGTGCATCCAAAGAATCAAGTTGTTCCATGTGCACATTCTCAGCTGCAGCCTTCTCCTTCCGTTTCCTGATACAAAAATGAAATAAAACTCAGTTAAACAGAAGTCATAATTGATGACAAGTTATTGATCACAGACACGATCAAACAACAAAAAACCGAAGCTGAAGATATTCTTCCCTTTTCACTCATCTGTCAGTCCATCTGTATTTTCACTTTTTTTCCTCTATCGTTTTTGGGGAGCTCAATTTCTAGTAATAATCAATTGTTGAATGGAGACTTTAATTTCACCACAACAGTGACATAGCATTTACGGAAAGTGCTTGGTTGGAATGAGAGAGACATAGAGATATGGTAAAATTTTAATTTTTTTTCAAAAATTAAAAACTATATCCTTCTTCGTCCTACTGGTTGTGTCACACACATCCCCTTGAAACTGACAATGCCAGTCAGCCTATGCCTTTGATCTCAGCAAGTCAAGTATTGCTCTTTATAATTTTGACCACTGTCCAAAGAGTTAGGATGGGGTAGGTGGGTTAGTAAAGTCTTGGGAGATAGAGAGATAAGAACAGAGAGAGATTTTGTTGAAGGGTAGGCCATTGGGTGAAGAAGTGTTGATTGAATTTCCAAGTTACCTCCTCTGGGGAAGGGAGGCCTAAAAAATATATATATATATATACACTAATGTTCAATCAGTTGTTCGAGTCAATAATAAAAGGATTCCAATATATGTAAATGGCTTGATACTTTCCAAACAGACCTTGAATTCAAATGTCTAGATCAGTCATTCTCAATGGTGGTGGTATTGTCCTCCCAAAGGGGCAAAAGTTGAGCTTAAGGAGGCGATAGATTGTTACATACAAATAAACAAAAAGTTGATTTGGTGACAAAGTTAACAAATAAGGGAAAGCCACTCCCACTTTATGAATCACAAAATGTTTGATAATTTTTTCAAATTTATTCTTAGATGAAGTATTGCAACATTACTGTCAATTTTGATTAGCTTTTGTCTTCATCCTCACTTTCAGTTGCTTTTCATCACAAGTTTGAATCAGAGCATTAAACAATGCTATCAGAAAATAAAGAGCAAGCTCATGGTGAAAATTAAACTTACACCTTAGAGCCAGAGGGAATCTCGTATACACCTTTTAGCCAATTTTACACCTTAAACCCAACAACTCATAACAGATATTCCACACTTGTTGATGTTTACAATTGAGACCTAGTAGTCTTTTGATATGATATTAGTTAGGATAAAGGTAAAAGTTAATCAAGATCAATGATGATGATGATACAAAATATTTATTTTTATGCATACAAAAGAGACACAAGACTAAAAGCCACAAATACCAATCCACAAATGGAGAATCTAGCAAGAAAACATTGTGGGTCACATTGAATAAACGACATAAGTTAAATGACATTTTAGTTTCATTAAGAATTGGGGGGGCAATTGCTTAAGATATCATCCAAGGGCAGGCAATGAAGAAGAAAGGCAGAGAAATCCTAGTTTACATAATGCTACTATCTCATTAGATAAACTGGAGGATTGTTGATAGTTGTAACACTTCGCACTAATGTCTTGGGGGAAATGTATCCATCCTTCCCTCCTCCGCCAACATATTATAGGCCAGTATGGCAGGGTAAGGCCCACAATCTACTCAAGTCTTACAGTTCCTTGGGGAAGGGAGGCCTATGTTCAAAAATTCAATGGGCCTGACAAGCCAGAAGTGGATTGTAATGGATTGTTCAATAAAAGGAGAATAGACAAGAGTAACACATCCATCTTCACTACAACACCTTAAATACACAAGGAAAATGAAAAATTTATTTCAAAAAATAAAGAAGCAGCTCTGGGAAGTCATTCAATAGAAACTATCACATTATGAACATCTTTAGACAGCATCGTGTTTTTTTGGGGGGGTGATCAATTATAAAAAGAAAAACTGGAAAAAGGGGTCCTCAATAAATAAATTAACCCTCTTGCTTTTTATTGAGCCATGATCACCAAAAAGTAAGCATGAATGCTGCCGCACACCAAGTAAGTAACCAATTCAGCATACACTTACATTGTAAATTGAACACCCCAGTTAAATCCAAATTCTAGAGAGGAATTTTCAGCAAAAATTTCTTTCTGTAGACATAATAGGGAGTGAATGTTTTAATTTTCAGCCTTCTAGCTCCATGGGTGCAGCCTGTTTGGGACATTCATAGCCAGCCAAACCAGCTTAAAAACTGAAGAAACCTTTGACAATTTTCTTTGACAATTTTTGAAAGAATCTTTTTTTTCTAAAAAAGATGAAAAAATAACTCACTTTTTCCAGACAGCTTTGACAATGAAGAACACAATAACCATAACAAAAGCACTAGCACTGCAGATAGCAGCAAATGTTCCCACAGACAATTCATGAATTGATGGCAATGGTTTGGATTTTCGAGCCATTTCTGCAAAGAAAGAAAAAGAGCTTTAGCATTTCTTTTAAATACTATTTTACCAGTGTCTTTAAGAATGACAGTATGAAAAAGGGCTTTAACATTTCTTTTAAGTACTATTTTACCAGTGTCTTTAAAAATGACAGTATGAAAAACAGCTTCAACATTTCTTCTAAAAACTAGTGTACCTGTGTCTTCAATAATTGATATTCAGCCAAGTCCTTACTATACCGACCATAAAAATGGAAAGAATTAGATAAAAAGATTTCAGTCATTAGAGAACAAAACTTTCATTTCAGTAACTATTTAATCACTGTCCCACCACAGCAATATGTGACACAAAATCGGGCTTAACGTGGGAAGAAATAGTACCTTACTCCCAAAAAATGGCTCCAGCCGACGCAGTTACCTGCGAAAGCTGGGCCGAGTAATAATGGGAGAGCCTAAGGACGAGTCCAAAAGTCTCCCGATGCGTTTAGCGAACGCAGCCTCAGTGTAATCTCATTGGCCAACGTTTGCACCGGCGCACTCGGTCTTTGATACCTTGCACACAATCTCTGGCCCACTCAACGGGCAAGTGTCAGTACCGACTCCTCGGTCTATGCCGTGGAACAGATACTACACTTTGATCCCGAAGATAGGGCCAGAAAAAGGTGCCAGGTAACTTTGATTTCAGTATACCTAACATACTCATCACTCCTCTTACTTTTTCTTTGAGTTGTTACAGACAAAAAATAAATATATGCATTGACTAATCATATTAATACATACAGTTAGAGTCTTGCTCAGAGATTACTCTCTAAAATCATAAAAGAAAATTTGAGTATAACCTAAGTGGATATAACAGACTTGTCAGAGGAAAAACACACTCATACAGAACAAACAGAGAAAACAATGAGCACAAACGCACATGAAAACACAAAGAGCATGCACGCACACACAAAACAAAAAAACAACTAGCATTCCAAGGGAAATAATGAATCACTTCCACCCATCTATGCTTCTTTTAAACTCATAGATTTAGCAGTAGTACTGGCAAAATAAAGTTCCCTTGATGAAAATACTACCGTTTTGAAACACTGCCGGACACAAACTAAAGAGCCAATTTAGCATAAACTCACATTGTACCCAGCTTCCCAAGAAAAAAAAACTCATTTCAGGTGGAATGTAAAAAAATCATACTACTTTCCCTGTGTGCGTGTGCAAAATTTCAAGTTTACACTAAGAACAGTCAGAGCTGGGCAAAATCCAGATATATAGATACATATAAATGTCGCAACACATGAATAACTAAAATTCAGCAACAGCACTTAAACTGGTCAGTGGTGGTGATTAATAAAAAAAGATAGGAAAAGAAAAAAGAAAAAAAGCTATCTATACTTACCAACACATGTATCATTGTCCTTCTTTGACCAGCCAGGGCAACAGTCCATTACAGTTTTGTAGGCAAGAAATGTATGGTTATAAATGCGAGTACAGATTTTATACCTACAAATATAAACAGATAATAATACAATTACCAGCATACATACATAGATAGACATATATAGATAGACATATATGGAGCACTCTGGTGGGTGGGGAATATATACGATAAATATATCGCTTAAATTCAACCTTACTGACCGTCCAGTTCCGTGGAGCAGAGGGAGGATACCAGCCTCTGGATCTGAAGCTAAGGTTTCGATCCTACCTCGTGGTACTGGATGGGATAATGGATAGTCTATAGCCATACTGAAGAGTTGTAATACATTGAAACAGCTGTCTGTGGATTACACAATAATTAACGCTCCCTTATTCAGGGTTGAACACTCTTCAAGTCTTATATATATACATATATATATACACACACACACATATATATATATATATATATATATACACACACACACACGCTTCAACGATCATAATTCCCAGCCACCAGGTCTCTTCAGATTTAGGTTTGTATGGCTGGTTATGTTGACAGTTTTGTAACTTGTCAAAAATTGATATCAGCAGAATTGAGCTTTTTTAGTGTCATCAGCAAGAAATTGTCAGGCTCCCAAGGATAAGGGATAAACAAACAACATATCAACACTGCAATAATCAGAGAAGTAAGGAATATAGCTTATATATATACATTTGAGCCACTGAAATGTGGTATCAGAAAGTTCCCGATTCTACACGTAATTGTATCATGCAACAGAATAGAGCATGCAGCAGATGCTCATTGTTACCCAGTCTATTGAATCAATCTACTAATGGGCTTCAGGCTATCAACTCATGTTCTATTAGGTGGGATTTCATGACATTGAGTGAAGTTCAGATAATCTGCTGCCAAGACCCTCAAAATGCTTCATCAGGCTTTTGATGAACATCTAGGTCAAACACAGCTTTTTGAGTGACACGTGCACATCAAGGCTGGTCAAGTTTTCAAAATTACAGTAAATCATCAATTGTCTTTTTTGTCTGTCTCCTTGTCATCATATAACTCAAGAGCTATGACCACCAAAGTCTCAGGGGTTACTCATGGAACTTTAACTTACTAATTTTTTTGAGAAGTACCACTTTTTTTTTTTACCAAGTCAGGGAATTTCTGATTATTCTACAATTTAAGTAGGATCACTTTGCTCAATTATTCACGACCTACAGACTGTACCTATAATAACTTTAATAATATGTAAATGTTTTTTTTCAAATGAATGAATAATAAAAACTAAAAGAAATATAAATGATTTTTTATGATCATTTTTAAATATAAAATTTTTAAAAATGCGTAAAGATATAAAGGAAATAAATATAATGAATAATCAAAATTACCTATTAAATGTACAGGTATTAAAAGAAAAGAAGCCACATGATGAATTGTAACTTTCTGAACAGAGTTTTGTTTCAGTCACTTCCTGTGTTTTTTTTTCATTCAAGAGTTTTTGACACCAACGACCCCTGAAAAGAAAAGAAAAGTTATAATGTTCATAAAAAAATATACAATGAAGGATCAATAAGTCCGAAGCATGGCACATAGTTTTTTAGCTGAATTCTGAAATTTTCACAGTATGATATGCAATCTACATAATAAATATTCACCACTGAATTTTGTGCAATGATAAGGTAAAGAAGACTATGACATTGGAGGCTCTTGACAACACGTATTGATAGTGATAAGATTAATCTTAAATCAATAACACCTACATAATCTATGAATTCGCTTGCCCTTTGGGGGGATTCTGCACTTTATGATAAACAAAAATTGAATTTGTACGTTGGACACACAACCAAACAGAACAGTATTTTCTCTTTTTACCTCTTTTGTCTCTAAAACCTTGTTTCCTTAAAGCAGGAGAGATCATGGTTATGGACTAAGATCAAAAAAAATTATAACGCCTAAATATAGCTAGAAGATAGTTTCATACCCCAACTATGGCCTAATACAGGGGTCGGCCAGTTTAAAAATATCCTTGTGTCATTTGGGGGCATAGCAAAAAAAAAAAAATAAAAAAAAAAATGATCATACAAGGCCACGGATACTGCTTGTTTCTAATTACTTTATTGTTTTTTCATCATAAGTGTATATACCTACATCAACTTCTATAAATGAGAACTATGAAACTCATTTAGAAGAGGGTGCAAAATATTGTCAAATTGTGGTTCTTATAATAAAAACTAGCTGCAAGTGATGACCTGGTAATACTGACTTTTAACTATAAAACATTGATTCTTTTGAGCCACTGAAAAATGAGATTTTTGCTCTATTTTTTTATATTTACTTTAATATTGCTCATCAAAGATAGATAAAGAAAACAAAGAATTTGTGTCATGTTTTGAAATCCACTGTTGCCAATTGAGATGTTATTTGTTTGTTTTTTTAAATTTCTTCGAAAACAGAGTGACTCCCGCAATCGCAAAATTGAAAAGTCACATTCAAATTGGCAACCAGGTCAGTAGGTCTATTCCCATAATGTTTCTGAGCTGTTTAAAGTCAGATTTACTTGTAAATTGGTAGAAATATGTCTCTTGATGCTCTAGATATAAACATTTTCTACTGAATCACGTGATCTGGCAAAAATGGCGTTTAGACTATTTTGAAATTGATTTTCTCAGTTTTGTCTCAAATTCACTTGAAGTTTGAGAGGAAAGTGTTTCTTGATAATATGCTTCTTACCTAACATTATCTCCTATTCTGGATAAAGTGATCTGAGAATAGTGTGTTTGTAAAGAACTGTAATTGAAAATCAGTTATTCAAAGGGAAATAAGCCACTACAAAAAAAAAGATTTATCTCCCATCGAGCTGAATGTAAATTGCCTTCAGTTCGTTTTTTGCTGTGACTTTTTTCATTCTGAATTCAAAATTTTGAAATGAAGACGTTAAATTTTACCGTTCATCAGATTAAATTGTTTAACCGTGAAAACTTTGAATCAGTCGAATTTTATTCATTGAAGAAAATTCAAAAATAATTCACGGCAGTGAATGAATTTCGCCGAAAATAATTAGAGAAAAGCAGACGACACCGGAAAAATATGAGTTAAAAAGTATAATTTAAGAATGAAAATTGTCTATTTTTGTATATTTTTATTTATTTATTTTTTACTTTTTTGCGTATCCGAAAAGAATTTCGCAGAGAAAATAATGAAAAAAAAAAAAGATTGCAAATGAATCATTTATTTTCGATTTTTACAGACGTTTTATGAAATTTTTTGAAAAATCGAAACACATTCTCACTTATTGAAAAAAAAAAAAAGACTCTTTCCTTGAAATATCAACCTTCTCTTTTTGATTTTGGGAAAAAAAAATTCTTTTGATTTTTTTTTCGTTGATTTTGCGCTCTTTCGCAAACACAAACCTATCAAAATCCAACGAAAAAAAATACTAACTTTTCACTACTACAAAATCCTACAGCCACTAAAAATGGCTTAAAATAAAAGACATTTATTTTATCGTTCATTGGATTACATTCTGTAAACTTGAAAATAATCAACCAAATTTTATTCAAAAAATTCACGGAAGTGAACGGATTTTGCCGAAAAAAAATTTGAGAAAAGCAGACGACACCGGAAGGGTGAGTTAGAAAACATGAATTGAGAGAGGAAATCGTAGACTTGGGTTTTCAGAAGCGTCTTCGCATCTCTATAAGAGGCTCTGACCGTCCGTCGGTCGGTAGGTCTGTCCCCATATTATTTCTCGGCTGTTTCAAGTCAGATTTACAGGTAACTTGGTAGAAAGGTGTCCCTTGATAAGATTCTTCTTCTAGAAAAATCTTCCACTCGGGTGCACGACACGTGATCTAGCAATAATGACGTTGGACACTTAACGTTCTAGAATCGATTCTCTCAGCCGCTTCGAGTCATATTTACTATAAAAACTTGATTGAAATGTGTTCCTTGGTAAGATGCTTCTTTCTTACCTAAAAATTATCATCTACTCAGGGTCACATAATCTGACAATGATGCCGTTAAAACTTTATAGTCGACGCATCATTGGACTTTCTGTTCTTGTTTTCACATCATACGTGTACTGCATATCGTGGTGAATTGAATTACATATAATTGCCATTGCAGCACCAGGGATTTTAAAAGTACATAAATGGCCAACTATTGAGTTTTATAAATTTATCAAAATTCAAACAGGTCTGGTAAGTCATTCACAAGAAACCATCCACTGACCAACGTCTTTTGGCAGCATTCTGTGTTGGGGATGATCAGTTAAAATTAGGAAAAAGAGTGAGTAACGAATAAATTACTCGCCTTTTGTTTGACACTAAAAAGTCTGAATTAGTGAGGAGAGATGAATATACACAAACTTATATATATATATATATATATATATATATATATATATATATATATATCATATATATATATATATATATATATAGGTAAATTCTGCACTAAGGATTGAATAAATTTACGAAAAGTTTAATGAAGGAAAGCCAAACTTTTTAGTTATGGTTTTGGGGTATGATAGTTTTTAATAAACCCTAACATGTCTTCAGAAGTCTGACATGATTCAGTTTCTGGTCATTATTTTCCACTGTCCAATAGAGGGGGTTAAATTCAGGTCATTTGTAAATCAATCTTGATTTGGATTCAAATTCCATGGGTGTAATGAAATTCCAGTTGTTGGGGAGTTTTTTTTTGAGAAGGGGGTTAATTCAGGAACTCCCTTTAAGGGGGAAGGTAAAGGGGTGTAGGATGTGAATGTGTGCTCACAGTATGGTTTAATAGTATAGTAAGTGACCATGTGAATGTGTATGGGAGAGAGGTAAAGGGGTGAAGTATTAATGAGTGTGATCACAGTATAGTTGAATTGTATTTTGGTCTGATTGTAGATTTGTGTAGTAAGTGATAATGCGACTGCATATGAGAGGTTGGGAATGTTGATTGATGTGGTGGAGGAGCAGGGTTCATTACAGGGGTGGGGGTGGGGGTCAATTAGAGGATTTTGAAAAATAAAGGAAAAGGAGCTACGTTGGAATTTAAGGCAGGTTCTAGAGTATTGATGAAATTCATTCCCCTTTTTATTCATGCAACATTGTTATGTTCATTTTGTACAAATTGAAAACTGAAAATTTTGGTTCTTATGGAGAACATAGAAAAAAGTATGAACTAACTTTGAGTATCCTTATTGACGGATCTATTATCTATTGTCTACGTAATGTCGTCCTATTCCTGAGGTGGGAGGTTTCCCCTATATATTCTTTGTTGCAACCTTGACAAATAATGGCATAAATGATGTTTTTAATGCCACAAGAGGTTATACCACATTTGAAAGAATAACTATCTTCTATTATATGTATGCATAAGCCACAATTTGTTTCATCACATTTGGTTATCTTTTTCTCAGAGTATAGGCTGTTGTCCGTCGTAGTTATACCATATATATATATATATATATATATATATATATATATATATATATATATATATAACACTCTTATCTCAATACACTCTTCACTGTTACTATTATTTCATCACTAGGTTTTACTCTGTCTTATTAGGTTTGCTCTTTATCACAATCACCTTACTGAATTGATAAACTCAGTGACTGCATGAGCAAAGAGTGCAAACTATGAAGCTACCGATACATTTCTGATATCTTTTCTCATCAAGTGGGGATGAGTAGAAAAAAATCCAATAATAAGATTAGTAAAGTATATTAAGTTTGAGTGGATTGGGAGGGCTTTCACTTGCAATTAAGATATCTCAAGTATCACTTAAAACACTGAAAAATCATCTTTCAAGGGGGTTTGCAATTTTCTAGCATTAAACAATGAAAATAAGATTAGGCTTTAAACCAAAAAAGGGGGAAGGTAAAATATAACAATTTTTCTTTCATGACAGAAAAAAAAAAATCTGTCACAATTGCCAAAACTCAATTGTATATGCATAGATCAATGTCGAATAAAATAGCTACATGATTCGGCAACCAATTAGAGGGAACCCATTGCATGTGTATGAACACACATTCTCTTGTGGGATTATACAGTCGTTAAAGAGACATCAATGAGTGAGCTGGTGTTCTGTGTTACTGCTGTATTCACAATGATCAAGCCTGTCTATTCCTCATGTCTTATGCTGGGTTTGGGGGCAAAATATCATATCACCCAGGCTTGTCAGTTTTCCTATAATCCAGATTTGGCTTCCTGCAACTTGTGGCTTTTCTCAAAGAGATTTCAGACCATGGATGAGATTAAGGAGAATGCAACAAAGCAGCTGATGGCAATCCTAAAGGAGGACTTTGCAGACTATTTTGAAAAGTGTGTGAGGTCCAAAGGGGAATACTTCAAAGGAGGCTACATTTAGCAAACAAAATATGGTAAGCAGTAATAACCCTAGAGTGGTAGAAACTAATGAAAAAGATCCCAAAAATGTATTAAACTTTAAACTGGTAAATATTCAACCTGGTTACAACAAAAAGCTGCCAAATAACAAAACCTTTCATCATGAGCTGATAAAATCCAAAGAATCTAATTTTTCATCATCCACTTTGGAACTTGAAAGATTTGAATTGCTCCATACCATCTTGAGCAAAATTCACATAAAGGCCACCTTTGGCAGCCTCTGCTTGATGCCAAGGCACATCCCATTTATAGAATTCATTCTATAACTATTTGCACTTGTTAATTATCACTCAGCTCAATAGTTATTATTATTATTATTAATATCATTATTATATTGTCACTGGTTTGCCAATATGGCTGATGGAGGAGAGTGCAGAGTGGTCAAGGATTCTTTCCTGTTTGTTCCTTTTATTTTCTCAAGAGAATCCACGGAAACAACTCTGTAATTAGCAGTTAATAAACTTGAAGTTATCTACCTTAGACGTGCATATTTTTCATTTTGGTCAAATTATATTTCAAAATTACTTGGAAACTGGTTTCCTGATCAGACAGGAAATTGCTTTATTCTCCAAGTTCGAGCATTCTAATGATATTGCATTATGATGCGTTTTGTGTTGGTAATAGACACACAAACAAACATACAGAAATTGAATCATCATCATAGAGATAAATGAACAAAACAGTAATACTTTGGTCAAACATTTAATCAGAGATAATTCTACATTGTAGTATCAAGAAGAAAATCACCTTGTGAGTAAATGCAAGCTGTGCACAGTAAAATTATCATAAAAATTCATCACAATTACCAAAACTCAATTGTATATGTATGGATAAATCTTGAAAGAAAAAAAAAGACATTTTCTGTAATGATATTGTCTATAAAAGAGAAAAAAGTATTAACAGTGAACAAGTATGATTTTTAGTTCATTTTATTCAAATTCTCTTCCTCCTTCACTTTTTGCTGCTCTATTGAGTAGAACACTGAAGTTAAATATCATTTTATTTTCGAAACTAACCAATGCCTGAGGATAGAAACCAAGGAGTGGATGTGATGTGGCCAACGTTCTAATGATTCAAAATTCAAAATTGTATAATTTGACAAAAATGTTCACTTCAAGGTAATTGAAATATCTAACCATTTACGGTTGAGAGTCGGTTTAGTCTTGTAGATTTTTCTTGTGTGTTATGAACAAATATGACCTTTCTATTTCTTGAGGAAATTTTTCATTTCTGAGAAAAAATTCAGTTTTGAAGTGGAAGCGTGTCAATTGGTATTATGTATAACCAACTGAATATTGACCCAGACTACCAAACTAGGATGAAAATTTCATAATCAGGATAAAGATATTGATGCGGAATCAAGCATAGTCTTTAAAATTCTAATGTTGGTTATAAAAAGAGCAAAATAACGGGAAGCCTTGTAAGTAAATATTTTAAAAAAAGAAAAAAAGGAATCTGTGTCGGGTCTAAACAAGATTATTACTAAAAGATATAAACCGTGTGAATTGAATCATAATCCAACGTGTGTTATCGTAACGTACGACAATAAATTAAACCTTTGTTGTTTTGTTTTGGGCAATGCGGGAAACTTTATGCTCACTTGCGCAATTCACCAAGACTTTCTCTGATATGTTGGAAAATTGCCCAAAATTTTAAATTCATTTTGAAATACAACTTTACAAATAGTTAGCTTTAATTTATCAATCCTTGAGAATAAACATATAAATTAAAAAATGATTTTTTTTTTAAATATTTGACGATAAAATTTGAATGAAATTTGAGCAACACCACGAACAGCTGTTTCAGAGAAAAGTTACTTCCATTAAAAAAAAAAAAAAAAATAGAAACTGATCTGATGATAATTTTAATTGCATAAATATTGGTACTTGTTCAAATGTGCGGTCCAAGGAGAAAAGTTGATGACAACACTCAAATATGTTCAGTTATTCCACCGAAAAGACGTGGGAGAAATGTTACAACTAAAAAGGTGGGAGTTGCTTTTTTAAAACTACTCACCACGTGGCTTGTGGTCAATTTTTAGGGACCATGTTCAGACGAAAATAGGAACAAACTTTATGTGGGGGAGGTGGTTTCTCCCACGGCTTCATGTTCAAAAATGATCAATAGAGGCAAAATGGTTTAGAATTTACTATGATTTTGTTTTGTTTTAGTTTTTTTATGAACTAAGTGATCCTTTTCATTATACCATTTGAATTTCGTGGTTATTTCAGACCTAGAAAATTTCGTTAGGAATGGAAAACGATTCTTATAGCAGAACAAAAAGTCACTATTAATCTCACTAGTTTTTCTCTATGGTACTTATAACATGACTGTCGTGAGAGTTTTTTAAAAAATGTACAAAAAAAGATTAATTCCTATAATGAAAAATTAAAGAATTTTTTTCTCTTCGAAAAGTACAATAAATACATAAAATGAAGACCGATTTTGCAAATACGCAATATTAAACAGGGTAAAACAAGGTTTTGTTGATCAACATGGCTTGCTTTCATTTCATTGTAAAAGAAAAAAGCTATAGCAGTAATTAAAGAAAGAAGTCAAATTTATCTTTTTTTGTTTGTGTAAAGAGGGTAACATCACAACACTGACCAAACGGGGTACAGATGTTTACTTATACTTGAAGAAAAATAGAGTCAGCTGGTTAGAGGATTAAACGTTTCTACATAATGAGCCACGCCTACATCTGTAGAATTAAAACAAAAGATTTATAAAAGGGGATCTGGTGAAAAGGTGTGAAAATGAAATGCGTGTCAACTAGGGATTATATTTTTTTTAAATAGTTTATAAGTTCAATAATGCTCTTTTTTTATTTAAGCCTCAAGAAGGAAAAACGTCTTCATAACTACTACACTACAACACGACGAGCCTCGACATAACGAACGTTGAAAAAAAAAATCAAATAAAAAAAAAAAGGTTGTAGACTTATGTATCTCAATCAATGAGTTATGAACAAACCAAAGAAGGAGCTATTTATAAATGTAAAATTTACAGATTTAAAGTTCTAAGGTTGTAAATTAAACCATATTTCTGAAGAATTTTGATGATCGTTTTCTATGTTCAAAAATCAAACCCACAAAAAAAAAGATGGAAAAAAATCTCCATCGTTGCAACAACAACCATTAAAGGATTCTACAGGTTTAAAAAAAAATAAGAAAAAGATAATTTGTTTAAATGAAAACATTCAAAATAAAGGTTGGCTGAATTGAAGTTATAAAACGTGGTGGTAGAAGTCTATTTCTCTCTTCATTTGAGCTGTTTTTATTTTTAAAAAAAACAGGTCCTTCTCTTTTAGAAGCCGAAACACATTGTAAAGTTAATGATGTACATAAAGAAAGATAGGACAGGCAGAGTGTAAGACAAGCACTCTTGAGGAAAATGTTATACGGGACTTTTTAATCATAATTTTCATTATAATTATTTGTGGTTTATGAAAAACTCTAACCCCATGCCCAAAAAATAAGGGGTTCACCGATTGGAAAGAGGCCAGATAGACATTTATCTAAAGTTAAAACCAATATTATAGTCACTAAATTTTTTGTTGGGTTTTGATTTAACCAAGGGGGTGTCCTAAGTTTACACGAACTGTTTTTCTTATCCAGGGGTGGGGGTCTGGACCCCAACTGAGCAAATCCCGAAGGAGAGAAGACCAAATGTAAACATATACAACGTATGTACGAAAGTATGTATGTAATGTATGTAATGAACCGTACACAGTAACAGACAAATGGTTAGACAAGCGAAAGATGACGTTTAAATAAAATCCTAATAGACATGTAAATAATTATTAATAGGTTTCGAAATAAACTTACCTTGAGGCAGCAGGTGTGGTAGTACTATTAGTACTAAGAATATTTATAGAGGAGGCTGATCCCAAAGATGAGAAAAACATCAACACGAGTAGAATTCCCAACTTGAGAGACGAAAAAGGAGAAAAACGTAGACATGCCTTTTCTTCTTGGTGATGTAAACAACGATTTCTCCTACTGTTCAGACATTTTCGACATTCCAAATAAATATCGTTTCTTGCCTTATTTTCATCATCCTCAAAATACATTTCAAGGTTGTTGTTATTGCTATAAATATCTCTTCTTTCATTTAAATTCTCTTCCTTCAATCGGGACATGTTGAGTTTTTTTTTTTTTTTTCAAACTTACCAAAGGAAAATGAAGTCGAAATGCCTCTTAAATAATAATTAAAGCAATTAAGTTTTTCTCTGTGAGTCCACAATAGAAACTCTGAGAATAAATTTAAAGAAGGGAGATTCCTCCCTTCTTTATTGATATATTATTTTACGTAACCTCTGTGTATTCGTGGTCCCGTTCTGAGAAGTAACGATACACCAGCACTTTTCTTAATGGAAAGTCATTTCCAGTTAGTTGGTAATAAAATAACTAATGAATTCTTTTCCAGTAGTTATCTTACAAAGATTAAAATATTATTAGCATCATTACTTATTTTAACCAAACAGCCACGCTCAGTCCTATTCAAAGAAAACAGACGAGGAAGAAGGCTTGACCACGTTAACTAATACTTAAATTAATGTCTGTTAAATCTATCACTATGACCACTACCCAGATTAACTCACGTAAGATGTAGATACCTATCTATACCCTCAGTTAAGTAAACACTTGAGTAGGAAGTAAGTAGGTAATTAATTAAGGTATATCCCTCCTTGTAACACTTAGTCATAAACCCGTGAGTGATGGAACTTAACTCTTTAAACTTCTAACTGGGACACTACACTGCTACTAGAATATTAAAAGTCAAAAATACAACATTCCAGGCACTAAGTTAATCTTCTATCCGTGTGTCAGAATTAAATACAAAAATATACATATGTAGTCCGTTGATTAGCGGAAAACATCATAACAAGGCTGCCCGTCTGTTGTGATGATAAACTGTGGAGCTCTTCTCAGTGATGAATGTTGATTTCGTCACTGTTGCGTGCGGACTGAATAATGACAGCGAGGTTCCCTGCCTGGCTACAGCGTAACTTGAAAGTAGGGTTCCCCGTCTCGAATGCACATGTGATAAAACGAATTTAGTTTCTTTGCTTCTTTTTTTTTTTTTTTTTTAGTGGGGGTGGGGTCTACAAGTTTGTTGTTTTATACTCAGTAGGTTTTAATTATTTAATTTCTATTGAGGCCTGTTTAACTAATATTAATTGGTTGAAATTATATGTAAGAAAACCAAGTGTATTCTCTTTTTTTTTTTTTCTTTGAAGAATGAAGTGCAAGTAATAATTTTTATTTTCAACATTCATCTTTTATTTGCAGGAGGAAGATTTTTTATCTGTTTTTATCAATGAAAAAAAAATCTAAAATAAGTTGACAGTTATCTTTTATCTCTGTCAGCGAAGTTGAAGAAGTATGTACTTGGACACGTCCTTCCCTGTGTCTATAGTCCACGCGGGTAAGACTTGCACGCACGGGTATAAATTGGCTGCCGTGAATATCAAATAGAAGTTACCTCCCTTGGTGGCTAAAAATGACTGGATTCTTTTCACTTCCAGCTAACTTTATAGCTAGAGATGTTATTGCTCCTCCTGAAATCTTGGGATGTTTGGATTTTATTTTAATATATACTTTTTATTCATTGTGTTATTTTTATTATTGTGCTCAGTTTATTTGTGGCCAATAACTTACAACTGTGCATGTAAGTTTAACCTACGTAATTGCCCCGAATCAAATGAATGAGATAAGAATGTTGTGGTTAAATTTGAATTTTTTAAATTTTTTTTGAACTGAGAGATATTTTCCATTTTTTTCTTCTCCACACATTTATACATTCACGTTTGTCCACATGATATCTCTAAGAGTTCTCAATTAATTTCTATGAAGTTTTGTGTTTGGTTGGATAATAGGTTACAGAAGGAGTGACTTAGAATTGGGACAGATCCATGCAAAATTAACTCCCCTATACTGTAGTTGCATGTCCAAAGCAATAGTGACATAATTTCATGTTTGTCCACACAATATCTCCAGAAGTTCTTGAAAATTTCTATGATATTTTGTGGAATGTTGGGCACTAGGCTAGGGAAGAACTGGTTAAATTTGGGGGTGGATCCATTCTCATGTACTCCCTCTGAAAATGGTGATGGTATAAGTATGTTGCTCTATGAGTGCTTTCTAATCTTTATTTTTGTTTACTTAAACACTTAGTTTTCCTCTCTTCTGCTTTTATCAACAATAAAAGAGATTATGTTGGAAAATATACATTTGTTGTGAAAAATATATATTCTTTTTCCATCATTAGGCCATATATTGATGTGCCTATGTTTAAGTGTATGCATAGTGACAAACTAAGTTAACTAACAACCTATGAATACCGATACCTATCAATTAGTATTTATCTTTATCTATTTATACTTATTTCTATCTCTATCTATTTATACCTATATCTATCTCTATTTATATCTTATTTATCTATATCCCCACATAGAAGATTGGCACAACACAATCTTCTTTCTCCTATGCGGCCATGTAACAAACTAAGCTAATTTAGTAATATATATATATATATATATATATATATATATATATATATACATATATATACATACATATATTGGGTAAGAAAACTACTGGATGACATCGATACTTTTAGTTTATTCTTAGTAAAGTTAAGAATATTCTCAGTACTAGATTTTTAGGAGGGCAAAAGGGGCTATTAATTCCCCGGCCCTCCCTTCACTAAAATATAATGAATAAAAAATTAGTTTAATAAGAAATAAATTAATAATTACTACTTGGAATTCATTTGGCAGTACCTTCCATTCTAAGTCTTTCAATTATTTTAAATGAATTAATAAAATTACCACTTGTTATCCAGGTTAACAGTAATATGAATATGGGTTATAAAAATAAAGCAATACTACAAGCTTTGAAGGAGGGACTGCACTTCTCCTTAGGGACCTCATTATTTAACTTGTACCTTTATTTATTAATTTATTGATAATGTTATAAATTTTATGCCTTTTTTACATGCTTGATATATGTATGTATAATTAGTCAATTCCAATCACCTACAATAAATGGACTTTGATGCGTAATCTTATGATCTGCTGTATATCTTAATTTCAGTATATTAGGGGCTCACTGAACCTAAAGTGCTCCTGAATAAACTTCAACCTTGACAATAAACTTCTATGAGTTTACCCTAGGAATAACAGTTCTTTATGAGAGCTGATAATAGACTATGGACTATAGATATTTGTATCTGTATGAACTCTGACCAAAGTGCATGTACAGGAGAAGCTGTTTATAATAATCATGGATAATGTTATGAAATGGTTATTGTCATCAAAATCAGCCGTCCAAAGATATTTTTCTGAAAATGAATTAAAAATAATTATGTAATCTCGAGTCATTTGTAACAATGAATTTATTTCAGTGAATGTAAATTTATAACAATTAATACAATTCGTTACAATGTTTGTATCATTTGCTTATCTGAAAGACCCTGTCCCAAAGTTATCTCAGAAAGCAGCTTTCTCAGCATTTATATTACAACCCTTTTCAAGGCGTCATAGGTTAAGTAAAATTTGTAGAGCAACAATACTATCTAATATTTTCTATAAGTTTCTTCCTTTTTGGTACATTTTTTTCTGACCATGATCCTTCAAATAATAGAACCTCCACACTCTTTTGAAATTAGTGAATTACAGTTGACACAGGATGAGCAAAAGGGCTTCATGCATTTTAGATGGGATCTTAGCTGTCTTTCAAGGAATTTTTTTTTCAGTTTGGATTGCACCTTAGACAACCACCTACCTTTGCCTTATGGACAGACCAGCTTGACAAACATCATCAACCGAGATTCCTATCAATCTTTTCTTTTCTGTCACCTCCATCAGATAAGTAACCGCTGTCTATCCATTCTTATCATTCATCTATTCACGTTCGACCTTCTTTTTCTTTTTACTTTTTTTCGTTACTCAAAATATTGTTGTGAAAAACAAATCACAAAAAAGTACGTATTCAAAGCAGGCTATTTATCAAAGTTTAAGACAGTGCATTAATATCATTGTCTTGTGTACCATATCTCTCCAGCATCAAAGATGCTATACCCCACCTCCCACCCGACCAAAATGTCATGAGAATTTATCCTGCATCTTTCAGGGCAAAGGTTACTTTTTTCTTAGGCCCATCTTAACCCAAGAGTAACGTAATCTCCTCTACATGATCCCTGAAAGAAGTGTATACATTATATTTAGCATGAAATAGTAAATAAGCAAAAGTACCATAATTTTTAAAATATACAATAGATGAGCCAATGGACTGGTAGTAATTTGGATGTTCTATATGAATATTACTGGTATTTTCACTCTCTTCAAATGACTTTGATTTTAAGGGAAGATTACTTAGTGACAAAAGAAGTAAAACTGAGGTGTAATAAAAAGGTTTACTGGTAAATCTTATAATAACAAGACTATCCCAATTAAACACCATAAGAGACGACAAGTTTCAACGATGTTGTTGGGTTTAGGGGGTTTTTATATTCACTAGATACCATGTATCAGCCCTTGGCTAATGCTATACGATTTATTGTAGAGACTTGAAATTTTACATGTGCACTTGTTTTTGAAAATTCAGACGTTTATTGTGATTACTGCCCAAATCCCCAAAAAGAAGGAGACTCCTGTTCAAGGCTTCCAACCTAGGATCTGTGGACCCTGGAAGTACAGAAAACAATGGCGGGAAGAGTGGCCATTTCCGAATTCCCAAAAAGGAGGATATTGCCAGTGTTGTCAGTTTGGTGCTTTTCGTGGCAAATGTAGCATGTTTTTTGTTTTTGCAGTGTGAAAAAAATGTCTCATTTTTGGTGGAAACACAGCTGATCTGCAGTTCTAAACATTAGAAAAATATTTATGCAAATAGAACACATTCCAATGGATGTTATAGGCAGAAAAAGCAGGATTTATTAAATAGAAAAATACAATCAGAATCTCAAAAACTGAATTCCTTTCATGACTTTAATCGTGGCAGGAACAAAAATAATGATTCAAAATGCATTTGATTTTTTGAAAAGTAAAAACAAGTGAGCCATTTTAAAAATACCACCACAGACATTTGGATAGAAAAGAATATAATATATTTTGTTCACAATCATGAACTAGTGAAGCATGAAAATTTACCTTAGGAAAGGTAAATTTTCATACTAGCTATGAAGATAAGGTTTCCTATTCTCTATTGATCAGTTGAAATCTTAATCAATACAGCATACTTTAATAATTTGGAAAATTTTTAAAATTTTGTCAACTTCTTTTATTTTATGTGCATATAACTCTTGACCATTATCAGAATCGACTATGGATACACAAAAGGGCAAAAATATTTGGTGCTAATTCACTTCTGCAATCCTAACTTTTGGTCACGATTGTAAATTGTGAAGTTTCACAGCTTGGTTCAGTTAAAAAAAACAAACAAAAACACGAGAGTGCTGCCAGATATGAGCGATTTTAGCATAAATTTACCCTACAAATTGCCCCTCCTCTTCCCCAAAAAACTATTCAAAGGAAGGGGGGATTTTTAAAAAGAAAAAAATTTTTTTTTCTTGTCATGATAGTTTGTAAATGCTTGAATATGCATGATACAAACATAGCCAGACCAGCTTAAAAACTGGAAACTCCCACAACCCCGAATAACATATTTACAGGGACTAATTTGCTTAAAATCTTTCCCATGGTCACATTTGTACACAGAAAATTTCATAGTGTTATGTTGGTGTTTTTTGCAAAATTTACAAAATTGATTATTTTTTACAACCTTGTAAAAGACATCTTCCTTTTTCTCTCAATCCCTCTCTCAACTAACCACTGTTTTACCTCTTACTCTCCCATCCTCTCTATAAACAATACAAAGTACCTATTCTCTCTGCAAATAAGCTATTCAGCAAGTCAAGTAGCAGCTGTAAGAAGCTGAACACAAAAAATGTGTCCGATTTAGCATGAATTTAAACTGATACTCTGAAAAGAACATAGTTTGGGGTGATTTTCTAAAACTATCTTACTAAAAGACTGCTCCTGGGTCCCAGTAATACATACTTGATATTTCATAGATTTATGCTCTGTGATTTTTGCAATAGACGGGTACATAAAGATAGATGGACATACATTTCGGGAATCATCAAATTATAGATACCTAATTTTCAAAAGCTACAGAAAGCTGTGTAGACACAGAAAGTTTTCATAGTGTTTTGATCAATTTTGTTCCCTTTTGTGCACCTGTAGTCATTTTGACAATGGTTAAAAGCTATTAAAACGCAAAATAAAAGAATGCCTTTTTTTAGCAAATGACTTTCATCCATGGAGTTATATGACAATAATTTAAATGAATGTTTCCTGTCAGCTTTTTTCCGAGGGGGGGGGATGGGATAGGCAAATAATATCCAGATACGGGCATAAAACCGAGAATGATATTAAAAATTTTTGTGCTCCCCTTATCCGAATCTTAACCATTTTTTCTTGGTTTCTTGCTTTCTTTTTAAATGAATTATGTTTGTTTCCAAACCAAACATGAATCTGTCTGTTTTCTGTACTTAGAAAATCTTTCTTTGTGTTGGGAAGATAGAAACCAACTGTTCAAGTTTTAGTTTAAAACAAATATTATTAAGTTCTGGTACGAGTAAGTCATTTGCTGTGTGTGTATCACTTTTCAATGATTACACAAATACTAAACTCTGATCCTAAACAAAAGTGCTGATACATAATACTCTCATTTTCTGTTGGTAGTGATAATAATGATGGTAATAATGATGATGATATTTGATTGAATAATATTACTCTATTATGGAGTTAAAGTAAGTTCGAGTACTTAAAGTCTAGGGTATGCTGGTAAACATTGACCAACCAGATAACCTAAATTTGGCATATATGACACTGGGAATATTTTTGAGCCATTTTGAGGGAAAAAAGTGGATTTCCTATCCAATCGAATATGGTAATCTTCCTGGGACTACATTTTGCAATGATCACAAAAAATATCTAAATTTTTGAAAAAATAAATGCAAATGCTGCCACACACAAACTAAGGGATCAATTTAGCATCAATTTACATTGCAAATTGAACTCCTCACTAAAAAACTTAGGAGTGGGGGGGGGTAAAGAAGCAGAAAAATATTGGGTTTTTTTTTACATATCAAGGGGTAAACGTTCAAATTTTCAGGCCTCTTGTTCCATTGATGCAGCCTGTATGTGTGATACATACATACATATCCAGCCAGACTAGTTTAAAAACTGAAGAAATTTCTGTTGGTTGTTTTGGTTCACTGTTCCTAATAAAGTATTTTTTTCTTTTTTTGAACTTTCTGACACTGGATACTATTTACAAGTACTGACTTATAATAGACTGCACTCCAAATAATGATAATTTGATTCTTGGGTTTGACATTATTTGTTTGTGGGTCAAGTAGTTGTTAAGAGTCATTCACCATTTTACAATCGTAAAATATGGTTATCTTTTTTAAATATAGCCCTGAAGCTATGCTTGACCCCAGGATCATCATCTGATGAAAGCTTTGTTGAGAGCATTACTGCAGATGTATTTCAGCAATGTGTGTGTGTGTATATGTATATTTATATATATATATATAGAGAGAGAGAGAGGAGAGAGGATAAGAATCAATTCCCTATTATAAATTATATGCAACTCTAGTAAATATTGCTCTATGTTGATGACTTCTCCCTGTGGGGGTGAACAAGGGAGGCCATATATTGCAACAAACCACAAACTCAGGATTATCTACTGGTGCGCATTCATGGTGTTATAATGAACATACTGCCGGACTTCCCGCAGAGGTCTATCGAGGCCATACCAAAATGCTTACAGAAATTGGAGGAGTATCTTAAATTTCAAAACAGCAAGTTAATCCCACCATTGTATGGTCCAAAGTAAAGCTAGTTTGGCTATAATCAACCAATAAATAATGAAGTTATTACTAATTTCCAAAAATGAGTTTCTCTTTCAACCCACTCTGTATTTATATTTATACTTATCATTTGAGCCTTTCATTTGTGTCCATGCCTCTTCTCTGCTAAAACTACAAGGCATATCAACCTAAAATTCTGAATGTAGATTGAAAAGAGGTCAAATTGTCACATAGGCTATGTGAGGTTGACCTGAGTGGTCCATCAAGGTCATTTTCCAGCCAATCTCTGATTTTAAATATTCGAGAGATAAAATTTTATTTCAAGATTTTTTCCAATAATTCCTCTTATGAATAGTACTAATTGATTTTTGTACAAGTTTGGGCGTTTTTCATTCATGAAAGTATAGTAAGTATGTATTATTATCAATAATATTAACAAACACACTCATACACACTGTAACATATAAACAAAATCATTGTCTGTAGGGATTCTGAATACTCATCCTAACCTTTTTTCACTACAATCTTATTTTCGTCAATGAACAAGAAAAAAGGGTAATATACATAAAATGAATTTTTGAACTGGATCAAAATATTCCCAAGTGAATAGTTTTTACAATTTCTTGTTTTTATATGGACGTTTAGAACAAATATGTGAAAAAGTAGACAAATTTCAAACATCAAAAACAATTTTTCAATATATAAGCCAGAAGTTGACAATAACATTTCAGTCACAGCTTTTTAGCTTGAGACTGAAATAGAAACAAAAAGATATCTTTTAAATCATAATACATTGTACTAATACTAGTTGAAAAACAAAATAATTTATTGTTTCTTTTTCTTGATATTTCTTCAGCTACACATTTTTCCAAAAATGTTCTTTTGTCTGATTCATAAAACATAATACAATTTTGCAAATGAATTACTTCCTATTGTTTCACATAGTCTACAAAACTTATTCTAAGACAAAAATGTCTGAGTCTTAACCCTGTCAATTATTTCTCTGTCAGAATTTCATCCAATCATTTATCTTACGAATGGGATGAACATTTATTACCAGGTTATATTTGTTTATAAAAGTTCTACGGCTTCTCTCCTCATATTCAACTTTTTCATCCAACATGTCCTGAGGTAGCATCTACGGTACTTGGGGATTTGTCTACTGGACAACTGCATACTGGACATTTGTGTACCTGGACATTTGCATACTAGCATCTTTGTGTTGCGGTCATTTGATTACCACAGTATGAATTATGAATTGTGTTATATCATATAGAAATTTATTTGACATGATTTCCCGTCATTACACGGTTAATATATCACTCAACTTTGACAAAGTGATATATAATATAACGCAATTTATGATTCATTCTGTCAGACCAAATATGTCCAGAATGTAAATAATCACCCTATGTTATATTTGTAGGCAAAAAAAAGGGCTGCCTTATTTGCGACTGATAAACATATTGACTCTTTGTGCAGAAGTATTTTTAATAAGATCTTATTTTTGGTGTGTGTTTCAGTATTTCAATGTTTCAAAAAATCATTACTATTAATTCTATTCTATTACTATTCACTTTCATCTTAATTTTTCAGTTGTTTTTATAATTACAACTTTAGTCCTTTCCTTTCATTTACATTGCAACAATTTGGGGCTCTATCTGTTCTCAAACACAATAATAAGATTTGTTTTATTCAAATTTATTCATTTAATTATACAAAAATCTCTTAAAAGGAAATAAATATCTTTTCTTAAAAGGAAAAAATATTCTTTTTTAAAAAAAAAAATTTTTTTTCAACAAATACAGACCAATATTTCTACATAAATATTTGAAAAGGATATCTTTAGAAAAAAAAATTAAAACAATATGGTTGGATTAAGATTTGTGAGTTCACTCAAAACAGAAAACCCCATAATAAGATTTTTTAAGAATTTTTTTCCGTGCATTTATCAATTAGACCTGTGAGGCCTTTGGAAAAGTGCTCATTTTGAAGAGAAAAAATCATAGGTTTTAGGATGATGGTTCTGTTCACGGTATAATTCTGTGCTAAACTGAATCTCGGTAGTGGGGAAAACTTGTGCCGGCTTATTATCTGCACTTTGGATAACTTGTTTCTGAGATTTGATATTGTCTGTAGATCAAGTAGTTCAGATTTATTCACCATCCTACAATGGTAGAATGAGACATATGGTCATTTTTTTTAATGTAGGAGATCATAGAACCACCAGATATAGCATATATCCCAAGACTGTATATCATGTTGGGTCATTCAAAAATTGCCTAGTTCCTTCAGCCATTGCTAAAGACATCAGGGCATGCCCTTGACTCAATCTATCTTTGTGCAATGGGGAGATACTGCCTGGGGAATAGATCCCTAGCCACTTGGCTCTTATCAATTGTTGGTTTCCAGTCACTAATAGTTGGAAAACCTGTTGTTGTTGAGCATCTTAAATGGGTTTGAATGATAAAGTATCTGATGTTTGTCGTATGAGCTTAATTTCACTAAGCAACCATATCGAGAAATAAAACGGGACCAGTATACGATTCACAAATAATCTACATGTTATTTTTCAGAGTTATTCAAAGTCTGTCTGGAATGTATTCTCCGTTTAATATCAATAAAAATTTGGCCAATCTACAACAATGGAGCCTTAGTCCTCTCCAAAGTACTTCCCTTGGGACCATAAACAGTCATTCAAACATCCCTTTCACTATTCAAAACAGTTTGCAAAACCCTCTTTCCAGGATTGTCATCAGCTGCCTCATCATGTTCTCCTTAATCTTGTCCACAGTCTGAGATCTTTTTGGGAAAAGCCATAAATTAATCTTTTATCTATACCCCAACACATACACTCTTCATCTACATTATTCCAAGCTTTCCATGTAATTTAACCAGCCTCTTCCATTAAAAAACAAAATCTGTTCCAAATCAAATCACTGTAACCCCCCAAATGGCCTGACCAACCAGCCAAGTTGGCTACCAATTCTTCTCTGAGTGTCTGTGTTAATGTGTCTATCAATGTGTTGGTGGGGGTGGGTGTGTGTCCAGGGACTCCTGATCACATTTTGGGGGTCACAACCTTGAAAATTTGCATAAGAACACCACTAGGCACTATCTAAAAACGTTTTTTGATGAGGGTCTCAATGGTCATTTAGGACCAACAATGCCCATATCTAATGCTGGTATATTTTGGATAATTTTAGATAAAAGATCATTTTTTTTTGATAATTCAATTACATGATTAGTTCTGGTACAAATGTGGACTTTGGTGATTCATTTATGCATGGTATTTTATTTTATTTATTTATTTATTTATTTATTTTTTTTATTTTTTTTTTATTTATTTATTTATTTATTCATTCATTCATTCATTCATTCATTCATTTATTTATTTATTTATTTATTTATTATTATTATTTTTTTTTTTTTTTTTTTTTAATCTCACACCAGTTGCCTGGTGGTAACCGCTGGAGTTTGAGTGACAGCAAGTCTCCTCAAGTCTCCAGCCCTTCTCTCCTAGTACTCATAGGTCGCAGTAATTCTACGATTTACAGTTTCACACCGGTTGCCCAGTGGTTATCGCTGAAGGCTGAGTGACAATAAGTCTCCTCAGGTCTTCGGCTAACGTCTCCTCTCTCTTTCGCATATCATGACAGAGCTACAATTTGTTGCAGTACTTATATCTCCAGCACCTTCCTCAGTATCCGTGCAGTTCCCAGTAGTGCTGTGGTCTGTACGGTCTCTATCCTTCCCCTAATCCCGATCTCCTCCAGTCTCTCCCTCAACGTTTTGGGGACAGTTCCTAGTGCGCCCACTATGACCGGTACTACCCTGGTTTTCATGTTCCACATTTTCCTTAACTCCCTTGCTAGGTCCTGGTATTTTTCCCTTTTTTCACCCTCCTTCTTTTTTACTCTATGGTCTGCAGGTACAGCAACGTCTACTATTTGGCAGGCCTTCCTTTTTTTGTCTACTATTACTAAGTCCGGTCTTCTTGCCTGGATGAGGTGGTCAGTTTGATTATTATTATTATTGCTATTATTATCATCATCATCATCATCATCACAGGAGTTTTCAGACATTTTGAATCATATTAATTTTATCTCTGTTTCTCATTAAACGTTTACTTCTCTTCACAAGATGAAAGTCAGAAACCAACATTATGTAAGAATATATGTTCTAAGGATGGTATGTATATTTATGATGAAGTCCAATTCAAATTTCTCACAGATTTGAGTAACGGAATTGTTATTCTGTTTCACTAATGACCCAGACAAAAAGCTTAGGGCAGTAAATTTAAATTCCCTGGCCAGGAAAAACACCTAGGACATTGTTCCCCTATCCTTAACCTCCATGGTCAAATGATAGTTAAAACAGGATGTGCTCCTGAAGTTGGTGGAACCAGAGAGAAAAACTTCCCTTTTTTTTCAAGTTATCAGATATTCTTCCAATTCAATATATATGAGCGTGTTCTGCATTGTCATTGGCTCTTGGAATTAGGTACCTTCCTTTTTTGCAAAGCCAGAGGTGTGTAGTCAGCATCTATTTGCTATTCATAATCAAAGCTGGTTTTACTTTATAAAACCTACATTTTCCCTGATGGGATCACAGAAATATGTGTGATTCTCCTTAACTTTCAGTCAGTCAGTTTCTGAGGCCCAGAACAGACCATCAGAGATGAGCATCAAAGATCTGGGATAAAATCTTTGTCTTTATCATATTGCTACAAACCAAATTACATCTATTTATAATTTTTCAAATCAAACACTTTTTGAAAACCAGACAATCGCGTTCTTTTTTTGTTTCAAACAAAAACAGAATGACAATATAAGAATTATATTCTTTTTATAAAATAATGTTTTGTGTTACTACTTCACCCGGGGGAATCACTATGTCATAACTAGGTCATGATTTAGTTACTACACTTTTTTCTTATCCACAGTGTTTCCAACACAGGAGAGCTGTGAACCACACGATTTTAATTAGCAAATGAGATCTGCCCAGAAACTATCCAAACATTTAGTCTATCAATAGTCAATCAAGGGCAATGGCACCTTATTCCCTTCTGAGAATTCCCCTTATAAATTTCACACATACACCACAATACCCCTTTTACTTTCTGAAACAGTCTACTGCATCCTCTCTTTGGATCAACTGCCTCATCTAATCTCCTTATTCTTGTCCACAATCTGAAATCTCTTTGAAATTTGAATTCACAGGGAATCAAATCTGGACTGTAGGATAGACTGACAGACCTGGGTGATGTGATGTTCTGACAAAAAACCCTGCATGAGACGTGAACAATGACTCTCTTAGTAAATATCAATGTGATGGTGACAGTATAGCTGAGCTCAATGCAATAGTGGCACTAGGTCCCCCCCCCACACTGTAAATTTTTAAAGATTACTTTCTACATCTTTGTATGGATTTTTTTAGATAACTTTTTAGACTTTTCTGGGTTCATCAGGTATATTGCACCCCCCAGAGCTTAAAGGAGAGTGTTTGTTCACTCATGTACATTGAATACACCCTTATTTGAGGCCAAGTTAACTCAAAGCCATGCCACTGGTTCTCGTGATATTGAAAATTTGGTAAAACTTTTTGAACAGACCATGTATGATTCAAAAGTTCCTTGATTCTGCTTTTTCTCATCCTTGTACTGGTGAAAAAAGCAAAAATTTCCTCTTGGTATTTAAGAGGAAAATGAGCAAAGGTTTAGAAGCTTGATATATCAGAGAATGACTTTATGGAGTAGTGAATACAAAGATCTAAAATAAGAAAGGTTAGCATTCCTATACCCCACTTTGCTGACATTATTGTCAGACATTTCATTAAATTAATACTCTTTAAGATTGATAACACCCTGGGTACAGTGAAATGTCATTTCCTTAATTTACCTCAGCCAACAAAGTTGAGAGAGAGGTATATGTCTGTCTGTGTGTCTATATGATAACTCCAAAAGCTCACAACAAATTTCAATTAATTTTGGGGGGCCCAGGAAGAATTGGTTAAATTTTGAGGCAGATCCAGGAATTTGCTTCCGATTGAAGGATATTTTTCTATGCATTAAAAAATGAACAATAGTCAGAAATATGGGACATTGTAATACAGTTACCTCTCCTTCATCGTAGCTGTATGAACTGATTCTTATTTAGTTTTTAGTTAGTGTTTGGCATTAACAGAGGTACCTGCTTTCTGGGTGCTCTCTAATCTAACAATGTTCGACACAGCCAACATCAAGGGGGTACCTATTTGAGAATTCTGAGTTCTGTAATTCTGCATTGGTTATTATTTTTCAGCTCCCAGACAGTGCTTGGCTTGTTAACATAGGCCTTATCATTAAAAAAAAAGTTGTGAGTGGTTGAATCTAGCAATCATGGTGGACAATCAAATATGCTCTTTAGGTTATTGTTATCGATTGTTAGTAATCGAGGCAAAATTCTATCATTTTAGTTTGTTGCTCTGTTATGTACTTTTTTTCTGATGAATTCCCAAAGGTTCCTTCATATATCAGAAAAGATGAGCCACAAAGAATATCAAAATAGAAAAAGATATGGTTGTTTTATACCATTCATGAGCTTTGTGCCAAATGTATGCACCATCCAAATATATTTACTTATATGATCAATACATCACATGTATGTCTATATTTCAGGTCTGTAACATTTGTCAAACAACTTAATTATTAAATATTAATCATAGAGTAGTCGCCTTTACTTAATTTTTTTTCTCAAATGTGTACCAAAATCCAAGTTCATTCTGGTTGAACATATGCAGAGAAACATAATGTTTTTGATATTTTTCAAGTACAATGCAACTGCAAAATTATTTAAATACTGCAGTAATGACTCATTTTTATTTGGCAAAAACAAAATATCAACTTGAAGATAATGATCTTGTTAACTCATCTAGCAAATACACAGCATTAGTATCATTTTTGCAATTCTGATCAACACAACTGAAAACATATGAGAAAATTCTACGCATTTTAATATTACTGCAACTTTCCGCAGATTCAAACTTTGCCTTCAAATGTTTTCTTGTAGTGAATGTGGAGATTCATCAACGGACATTTGGGGTTTTCAAATTAACTTCTGCAACCTCATGTGACAAACCAATTTCAATGCATCTGCTTACCCAATATAGACACATGCCAAAGGATTTTAGACCCATTTACACATTCACACAAAAGAACTTGACAACATATTCACACATATACGTACAAAAACTTCTACAGACAAACATTCCTTTAATCTCAAAACAGACATTTATTATTTCATTCCCATACTCCTTTTGCTCCAAGCATAAGCTAACATTTTGTTCAAGCTATGTATTTGGCATATCAGACAAACTTTTGCTAATATTTTCTCATACAGCTTGTGTAATCGATTTTTTTGCAAAATTTTTCATTTATGACTTTCTCACATTGTCAAATACTTCCTTTTCAGAAACATGTCTTCCATCATTTTCCTTGTGACACTTTCTATGATTGTTACTTTTTTGGCAGAAGTAGCATTTTTCTTCTGACCTCTTCAATTTCTATTCCTTCCAATAACGGCTGGCAGCCAATTATTTCTTTCATTCTATCCTTGCTACAATCCTTTCTTCATGTTCTTCTTCATTTCAGCCGAAGTGTATGTACTGTTTATATTATCTCTTGTTTGTATATCTAGAAGAAATTTGCATTTATTTTCATTTCCTTTTGCACAGACTTTCTCTTACAATTTATTTTCACCTCATACACATTACTGCTTCATTCGAAATGGCTGATCAACACATGGGATCATTCATAATGGTAACTTCCAGGCTCTCAGATTTTGGGCGGGGAGAAAATCTTTATCAGCAAAAAAAGTGGAAGAGTCCATCGTTATGAGCAGAGAAATAAACAGAAAAAGTCACACTGCTCCACAAATAGATAGATACTTACTAAAACAGCAATAGTTACCAAGTAATGTAGATGTTGTCAAAACCTTTGAATACCACTGAATCAAGTAACACTGGACTGACAGTTGTGACTATGAGATGGATGAGACTTTGTTTATAAATATACTAAATAACAGCAAATTGTATACATTCTTTGATTGTTGATAACTGTTATGTTTCTTGACTGTATTAAGGACTTCATATTTCCTGAACAACAATGAGGCAGGAATTATCTCATGTGAGAAAGATGGAAGTTGGATATTGGAAGATGTCCCGTGACGATGTGAAGCCGATGAATACAAAGGATTTTCTCAGTGATTTTCAAAAATCTTCAGTCAAGTGAGTTTCAAATTATCCTCCAAATCAGTATTGGAAAGGCCCTCTCCACTCCTTCCCTCTCTGGGGTTAGAGGAAGGTTGACCAAAAAGCCAAATTAAGATGTCTGCCGGTCCCTTCTTCTTCTGGCCCACAAAAATAATCTGTTTGTCCGTCAGTCTGTGCCTCTCTTGTTCTCTCGCTATGTGAGTTACATTCTTTTTCTTTCTCCACTAAGAACTGTGGTCCGAAATGTTGACAGCCACTATGTGGCTCTGTTTTTATAATTTTGACCGCGTGTTTTACGGCCACCACAGTCTCTTCAATGGAAAAAAAAATAGCCATATCAACAAGGATATGAGATTTTTTGTTTCTCCATTACACATGAGAGACTCAAGTGCATGCAGCCATTAGTCTTAGCCAGACTCACTTGAAAACTGAAGAAGCCTTTGTTCTTGTAGACAATTTCGATGGATAGTTCCTTATATCAATTTCAGGATAGAAGTTTGCCAATATCTGTTTCTAACATCAGTTTCTCAAGAATAAATATTTAAAGTTAGCGGCTGATAAAATAAACATATGTTTTCGAGAAACACCAGAAATAAGATGATACTTTTGACTCTTTCCAAGTTCATGTTCAATTCTCTTCAGGGTTTAACACTGACACATAGAATTGAGTAATGATAGGAAAGTGTACTATACAGAATCAATCTCTCTCTCTCTTATATAAATATAAACTTGATAAATAAATCTTTTATGAAAAGTTGTAAATGTGTATGCATATATACATACACACATACAATATATATATATATATATATATATATATATATATACATACACATATATACACGCACACACACACTCAAGGTCTGTCCTGAAAGTTTCCAGTCAATTTGAAAATCTTGATGTAACTTTACAACCAATCAATGAGGGCCTCACTCTGCATGCATGAACAGACACACTCCGATAGGGTTAGTCAGTCAGCTATGAGACGCTATTGAGTGAGCTTGCATACTGTGTGGCCACATCACTCAGGTCTATCAGCCACCTTGCGGACCAGATTTAGCTCCCAGCCGCTTATGGCTTCTCCCAAAGAGATTTCAGATTGTGGATAAGATTAAGGAGAATGTAACAAGGCAGGTGATGGTGATCCCAAAAGAAGACTTTGCAGACCCTTTTGAAAAGTGGAAAGGACATTTGAATGACTGTATGTGATCTCAAAGGGAGTGCTTTGAAGGGGACTAAGATGTCATTACCATAGGTAGGCTATTTTGTTTTTTGGTAATATCAAATGGCTGGATAGTTTCCAGATATACCTCTCATGGTTAGATTTGAACTTTTGTAACTGATACTCTATGTGGCCTAATCAGTGAAGCAGCTGTCCAGCTCATAATATAAAAGCTGTTGTTGCTTTTTTTGTTTGTTTGTTTTTTATCACGCTGAAAAAAACAGAAGGAGAGGAAGGAGCTAAAGCAACTGTGTCTGTGTTTTTGCATCTACATAACTACTACAACTACTACTGCAGCTGCTGCTGATTTTTTAGTAGTAGCATGGAAAACATTTTCACTGTATATAAGCATCTTTGATTTTTTACGAATAGAACTTTTTGTTTTGAAATTGTTAAAAACAGAAAATATGCAAAGTTGCAGAAAATTGTTCGAAGTACGTGTTTTTTTGTTTACAATAAGTCACACAGTAGAAACCATCAGATATCCCACATCTTTTGTCAATAAGCTGTGTTTGAGGTGATCGGTTAAAAAATTGGAAAAGGAGGCGATCAATGAATAGTTATCTCTCCTGCTTTTTGTGGGGCAGTGATCACTAGGAAGTCTGAATTTTTCAAAAATAAACATGAACACTGCCAATCATACAGTACAGTACCACTTTAGCATAAAGTTACATTGTAATTGAAGTTGTTGGGGGAAGGGTAAAAAAAGTTTTTTTCCAGATATTATGAAAAGTGAATACTCTAATTTTCAGTCCTTTAGCTCCACTGGTGTGGCCTGTACACGCAATACATACATAGCCCGCACTTAAGATCTGAAAACTATGTTGACTACATTGGTTGATGGTTCCTAAAATACATTTGTTTGATTTCTTCAGAGAAAAACAATTCCATCGTGTTTTATGAGTACAATGCTTTTATAGGAAATAAACATTGTTTTGTACATGGACTAGTTGACAGGGACTGTCCCCCCCACAGAGGAGATCAGATGAGATGACTGCTTAAAAAAATATTTAGGTGAGGAGAGAAAATTTGCAAAATGTCATCAGTTGATATAGAAGAATATGTAGGTTGGCACAGCAGGGAAATGAGAGAATACAACAGCTTACAAATATGGCCGTGATATACCCTTCAAAAAGAAATAAAAGCAAAAGACAGATTGTTATGGTGGCATACCAATCAATATTCATTTAAAATGCACAAAAACACACACGTATACCCACTCGGATATACTAGATGATTGTAATATCCTAGTTTAGCTTAAAATATTTATAAATTTTATTCTCAAAGGGAAAAAAATCAATATATCACTCCAGAATTTTTTTTATCAATTTCTGTCTATTATCTTTTAGCAAAGGTTTTTCAACACGATTTTCTCAAAGTTACATAACTGCCGAATATTATCCCCGAAGTAAACAGGTCTGGTTAGTTGCTCAATAGAAACTGTCACACGACCAACATCTTTCGGCAGCATGCTGTATTGGGGTGATGAATAAAGATTCGAAAAAGGGTGATCAATAAATTAGTTACTTGGGGCAGCGATCAATGAAAAAAAGTCTGAATTTCAAAAACAAAAAAAAACAAGCTTGAATGTAGCCAGAAATAAATCAAGGGATCTATCTAATAAAAACTTCTATAACAAATTGAATCACTCACTAAAAACCTATTTTGGGAAGAATTTCCAAAAAATAAAATAAATGTTTTTTTAGACATAATATGGAATAGATATTGAAATTTCCATCCGTCTAGTGCGGCCAGTATGCGTGATACATGCAGCTGGCCAGACCAACCTGAAAACTGTAGAGACGTATGTTGGCAGTCTTGGTTGACAGTTTCTAATAATCTCAAGGCGGAGAAATGTAGTAATAAATTTATAAACTAAAAACAAACAATGAGGTCTGTCCACAAAGAATCCAGCCATTTTTTTTTTTTTTTTTTTTTAAACAGTCCCCTTAGTCCTCTTCAAAGTACTCCCTTTGGGAACCCACATATTTATAACAGCATCCTTTCCTCTTTTCAAACCAGTCTGCGAAGTGCTGTCAGAAACTTATGAAAAATTTTTGCATACACTATCCTCTGACCTACATTCACTCTTTCTTCACAGAAAACTAGAACAATTAAGATCAAGCAAAAAAAATTATAAACATTCCTTGTCTGTAGCATTTAACTAAACATGAATTGTTGCCTGAACAAACACACATAAACACATATACACACAAACATACACACTACCAATTCATTTTTATACATGATCAATTCTGTTTTTCATCAATTACGTATTATAACATGCTAAACAGCTGAGAGAAATCAATTATCAACAGTTTACATAACCCAACAGTAGTGTAGGTTAAGAATGTGGGTTATGTATATCAGAATCTGTGACCAACTCAACACAAAGTGTCAGGGACCACTTGATCTCCACAGTTGGCGACGAAAAAGGCTTTCTCACGGAATCTTACCAAATTCATTTTTGCCACACATTTAGAAACCATCAACCAAGACTGTCAATATGGGTTTCTTCAGTTTTCAAGTTGGTCTGGCTGGCTAGTTATGTATGTACAATACGTACAGGCTGGGGGTAGAGTGCTGAAAATCTAAGCATTTACTCCTTATTATGTCTGGAAAATACATTTTTTTGTTCCTAAAAATTCCCCAAATGAATAAGTTTATTATAGAGTGTGTGTGTGTGTTGGGGGTCAAACTACAATGTAAGTTTATGCTGAATTGGACCCTTAGTTTGTGTTTGGAGGCATTCACACTTGTTTTTTTTTTTGAGAATTTGGACTTTCTTAGAGATTATTGCCCAACAAAATGCAAGAGAAAAAATTTATTCATTGATCACCCCCAACACAGCATGCTACCAAAAGACATAGGTCATGTGACAGTTTCTATTAAGTGTCTAACTAGACCTGTTTTTTTTTGTTTTTTTATTGTTTATTTCCAAACTGTGCAGTTTACTCACTGACATACATTGATGGGTCTGAGTAAGTTGCAATAAAAAGCAACTATCAAATTCAAGATGAAAGAAAATACTAGTCAAAAATTAACAATGTTTGACAATCCTTCATCTAACAAAAAACTGATGTTGTCCAGTGTCTAAATACTAATTGATTTTAAAGGTCAGTTGAGATAAAACAGGGTTGAACAATTGTTTTCACCAGATGAAAAATATCATCTTCAATATAACAAGGTTACAAGTTCTACAACAAATATAGTCTGGAAACAAGAGGATCATTCTAGCCAAACAATCTCTCTGCTTTTGTTAGGTCACAACAAAACAAGAAGCATCATGGGTAAAAACAAAAACAGAATTCCAATGATGTACCCCCCACCCCTGTACCATTGAAAGGGAAACCACAGAGAGAGGGTACTGCTGAAAGGGAAACTGCGGAGAAGGGAGGGGCTCTGGAAGGTGAGCCGTGGATAAGGGAGGACCACTGAAAGGAAAAACCACAGACAAGGGTGATCTTTAGGAGAGAAATCGCAGATAAGGGGACCGCTATAAGGGACATTATAAATGTAGAGAGAAATTCCTGAATGTAGAGAGTTATGGTTAATGGTTCCCAAATAAAATTACCACAAGGAATAGAGCCATTCAGTTCAATTAAGCAACTGTCCTAGCTATTTGAAGCTACCATTTAGATATGTGCTTTTCTACTATAGTAAGAACATAAAATAAACAGTATTTTGATTTAATCAGTTAAAAAACAAAACTTTTACAACTAGAAAGCACTCAGAGAGTGAATATCTCTGCCAACATCATTGTCAGAGGGAGTAATTGTGCTTGGATCTACCACAAAATTCAATCATTTCTTCTGCTCCTTAGGGTCCACCCTCCCACAAAATTTCATTGGAATTCATTGAGAACCTTTG
>OY735223.1:52390181-52442681 GCA_963457665.1 Thysanoteuthis rhombus | reverse complement strand
GTCTTTTTTTAGTATGCTGTGTCAGGGGTGATCAATGAATGAGTTACTTCTCTAAATTTTTATTGGGCTGTGATAATTAAAACGTTTGAACTAAAAAAAACAAGCATGAATGCTGCTAGATACTAAGGGATCCCATTTAGCATAAGATTGCAGCGTAAATTGAACCCCCACCCTCAAAACCTATTTACATACATAACCAACCAGGCTGACCAACTTGAAAACTGAAGAAACCTATGCTGATAGTTTGGGTCAAAGCCAAACACTCAGGGAAAAACAAAGGATAAGTTTGAGGTTTAGATTTGATCTTGTCGGCCATAGGTCAGGTAGCCCAATCAGTAAAGCAGTTACCATACATAGGTAGGTTTCCCGAGATAAAAAGAATGAGAGTTTTTCATTTCCGATCTGCACAGCAATATGCTGACAATCTGAGTGATTGCAATGAAAATCAGCTAAAAATCAAGATGAAAGAAATATGTCCAGTTAGTCACTCAAGTGTCCGGCGGTCAATATCTTCTTGCAGCATGCTGTGTTGAGGGGGTGATCAATTGAAAAATTGGCATAAAAGGAGTGACCTGTCACCTTTCGTTGGGCAGCGATCACTATAAGTGTTAAAATTTAAAAAAAAAAACAAGCATGAACTTTGCTGGGCACAAAGTAAGAGACAAGTCTAGCCAAAATTTTCATTGAAATTAACCCTTGACTAAAAACATTTTAGAAATGATAAGAAGAAAATATTCAAGTTTTCAGCCCTCTAGCTCCATTTGTGTGGCCTGTGCACATGATACATTCATACATAGATAGCCAGTCAGCCAGCCAGCAATACCCGCTCAAAAACTGAAGAAACCTATGTTGACAGTTTTGGTTGGCAATTTCTAATACTAGTCAAGATCAAAAATTAATAATGATTAATATTGGAGTAAATTGAAGATTAAAGAAACCTGTTTATTTCTGATCTTCATGAATATGTCTCCAGTTATGACCTAGATGTTTGGATCCAAGAAAGCCAACCACATTACAAATGAGCCATGATAAAAATTTGGCCATTTTGAAGCTAGATCTACTTATTATTATATTATGATATTTTAGGCTACACCCACCATAACACAAACCAAACTATAACAAATGGCTTATAATGGAGGAGACCTGTATAACTATTTTCATGTATATGAGCAAGTTCATCTCAGACACAATTAGTGTTCAAGTCAGTGCAAAAACCAGGATCTCACGTGCTAGCATAGAACACAAGCCCTTTTCACTGCTTTTTAAGTGCTTGAAATCATTCACATTCCAATCTAGCACAACAATCAAACTTTATTTCAGAGTTTCCTGTGTAATAATATGCTACACTTTGTTTCCATACAGAGTTAACTGAAAAGCACTCAGGGAGGGCATATCTCTGCCAGTATCATAGCCACTAAAACCTGAACGATCTGGTTACAGATCCCAGACAAAAGCTTGCAATGACTGTACATCGGAGACACCGAACTAAAGAGAAAAAAAAAAAAGTTTGCAACTTTTAACATTTGTTGGACGAGTTTTCTTTATAGAATATGTTTTGGCAACAGATATATTTCAGTCTGTCATGCCATTTTCAATGTACAGTCAACCAATTCTACTCAGGTTCTGAGTATGAATCCAGATTCTTTGAAATATTTGTTGAAAACTATTTTGAAACTTTGTAGGAAACCACCATGAAGTTATGTGTCAGACTTAGAACAACCACCAAAACTATTGCAATTGAAGAAATCTTATGACGTACTTTCTATAAAACACAAATGCCCATCCAAAACGTGTTTGGAAGTCAGTATTAAATATTCTTGACAACAACAATCCATTGAGTGTTCAAGCAGTGCTAGATTGTCATTTTGTTTAGACCAGTTGTAATTTTTCCCGTGCTAGCAGTGGTCAATGAAACACTTCCGAAAAGGGTTCTTTGCCCAGTGTGTGTAGAGCTTCACTGGGTCAGGAAATAGCATAAATTCCATGATTTAAGCCCAAGGTGCTGAATTAGGTCAATTTCAATACCTTTTTGGTTTTTATGGTATTCATTCTTATTACAATATAATAACTGTGATGGTTCTTCTGTTGTCCACATCTTCTTATCAGAAACATATATCATCAATAACTTGAAGAGCAACTATAATAAGTTCATACTTATCTATAACGACGTCACCCTGATGATGACATTGCTGTTATTACATTTGAAAAGCTCAAAATTGTCCAATCTCGCTATGTTAACAAAACTGAAAGAAAAATCCCTGGATCTACTGCAAAATTTAATCAAGCGTTCATTAGCCCATGGACCACCCTTCCAAAAAATGTCATTGAACAGAGAACTTCTGGTGATATTGAATGGACGGACAGACAAACAATGTCCAACTTCATTGGCAGAGGTAAACATAAAGATTATCATTTATTCTTTGCGTCAAACAAGAGACCCTTCATTTCAGAGCTCTATACAATAATGGGGTGAAAAGTGTGGTATGTCGGACAGAGAAAAATTGATCAATCTTTTTGTATGTCTGTGCATTTGACTGACCACAACAACAACACTTTCTAGATGAATGGATTCAGGCTAATTCTAAGGTAAGAGTACCTATTCCTGTGTCTCTCTCTTCCCCTGGACTCATCTGCTCCAAAATATATAGTCCAGGAGCATCAGGTCCAAACATTAAAATCAATTCTAACAAGCTTATCTTTTCATCAATGATAGTTAATGGTGTATAGAATAGCATACTAAAACTTTCCTAAAATCCAAAAGGAGCTTCCAGAGATATTTACAAAACAAATTGTGATTTGATTACGGCAATGTTCATTATAGATTTAGTCTGGTCGTCGATTGGAAAGTTTGAATTATCATTTTGGGGGGTTGAATCTTGATAACTAGCTTGAATCATATCTAAGAGCCATCCACATCAGTAATTTCTTTTCGTAACGGCTCACTTTTTATTTTTTCAGGCTTACCCATGACCAACTTCAGTAAAAATTTGCCTTTGACCCTATAAATTTCAAATATTTACTCCACAAGTAAAAAGTAATAAAAAATATGTATGAAGTGAATGAATACTGAAAATTTCATCAAAATCTTATTAGATTTTTGAAATCTGGTGTATTGACACTTTCTGTGGACATACCTATAAACAGATAATACAATAAGAAATGCTTATTTGAGTAAAAATTGAATGAATGATACACAAAACTATCTCAAAGTTATCAACTACAAAATGGCCCACAAATTCTTAAAATTTGAAATTTTTTTTTAAGGAAAGGTCCAAGGCTCACAGTGAACAACTCAATGGTCTGTGTGGACTGCAGCCCACTTGTTGCCAACCCTTGATCCAGCTCAAGAAAAAAATTGTTGCCAGGTTTTCTATGAACTTCAAAGGTGGCCATTTTAAAATTCAAAATGCACGACTGTGGATGAATATTTCTTTCAATTATGAATTAAGTCATTGATCATAGATTTATCCCAAAATGTTACCTCTTCTTCCATAACCTATGGCCCACCCTACCACAAAATTTAGTTGATATTCATAGAGAACATTTGGAGATATAGTGAGGACAAGCAGGAGCAAATAGAGGAATATAGGGAGGAAAAAAAGTAAAAAAGAAGAGTATTTCTCAAAAATGAATTCCTGGATATGCCACAAAATTCATACCTTACTCTTCCACAAAATATTTGAGAATTTTCAGAGATATGTGGACAGACAGGAACAAATAAATAAGATATTAAAACGGAAAAATATCTCAATCAAAAGCAAATTCCTGGATCCGCTCCAAAATTCAGTTATGTCTTTATTTGTTTTTTGTGATTAGATTTTGCGGCAGATCTAGAAATTTGTTTTTGATAGATAAATATTTTTTCCATTTTAATACTTCACACATTTCTGTATTCATATCCATGCCTGTTTAGTTGAAAGGATAGCCACACTGAAAGGAAGATTTGATCGAATTTTGGGGTGGATCTAAATATTTGTTCACTATTGGAAGACATTTTCCTTTTTGTTTTCTTCCTATATTTCTGTATTTGCACCTCTCTATTCATAAAATAAGTTCTGAAACCATTCTAATATTTTATACATTCCTGTATTCACTCCAACTGGTCCAAATATTTCCAAAAGTTCTCAATGAATTTCAATAAATATTTGAGGAAGTGTGGGCAACAGATTATGGAAGAAGTGATTGAGTTTTGGGATGAATCCATGTGCAATAACTCAGTTAAAAATGGAAATAATGTACATTCACAGTCGTCCATTTTGAATTTCAGCACCGAGTAAGAAAGACTGGCAGGAACAGATACACTTTCCTTAGAATTAGCCTGTAATCAGCTTGTCAGAATTAATTCTTGAGTTGACAATAGTATTTATGTAGAAGTTCTTATAATGTATTTGTTTTTTTATCAACTTTCTTGGTCAGTGCCAATAAGCCTCACACTGCCACCATCTTTCTTGGCACATATACTTGGAATGACAGTTCAAACACTTCATCTTGTAACATTAAAACATTTCACACTGTGGATTAAAAAAAAATTATTGGACGTTTTATACAGTGAAAGGTATTTTATTCAATCTAAGCTATTAGAAACAATAAAAAAAACTGTTTCTTTAGTTTTTAAGTGAGTCTGGCTATGTATGTATGTATATATGTTCATATCATGCATACAGACAACACCAATGGAGCTAGAGGGCTGAAAATTTGAATATTCACTCCTTATTATGCCTAAAAAACATTTTTAAATGCCACCCTCCCATCTCCCAATAGGTTGGGGGGGTGCAATTTAAGTTTATGTTAAATTGGTCTCTTTGTTTGTATTTGCAGCAATCATGATAGTTTTTTTTTAAATTTCAGACTTTTTTAATGATCTAGGCCCAACAAAAGATATTGGTCAGGTGATAGTTTCAATCATGTGACAGACCAGGCCTGTAATAAATTCATTATTATGATGCAGTAAAATTAAATTGGCATTGTCCTCTGCACGTAAGTACAATACATAGTATTAGAATGCACCAATTAGTATTGGAATGGCTTTGATATCTCAAACTGTAGAAGTGGCGCCAACGATGAGCAGAATAAGAATAGATAAATCATAAAAATGCATAAAAGAATAATAGTGCGCTTGTGCTTGTGCCGGCACAATCAACAAAAAAAAAAAAACGAGAATTAAAATAATGAAACAAATATAAAAGAAACAAGAAACAAGCCACCGCCTTGAAGTCAGACTAAAGACCCACAAGAAGGCTATATCCAATAGGGAGGTAAAAAAGTCTGGTACGGCAGACCATATCTTAAGAGAGGAGAGCATTATCCACTCTGAAATGAGGTCCAAATTATAGACAGGGAACATTCCTGGGGACATTGAAAAAAGTAGCATATGTTAACCAGACAGACAGATTTATATAAAGTCAGGTCAGGGTAGATCTCTCTGCTCTGCAGGGAAAGGATGGGAGATAACCCTCGTGTACAAACATTGAATCACCTCTTATGTTATACAGATACTAAGAATAGTTGGCCATCTATTTCTGTAAAAAAAAATTAATAAATCAATTACCCTTTTCTTCCTTTATGGATTGTACACTTGGAGAATGGATCAGCAATTTTGTAGAGCAGACAACAAAGACAACATAAAGAATGAGTTCAATAGTCTTAACAACTCTTGGAATGATAATGACTCTCCTCAAAGTTATAGAATGTATCATACGCACCTGAAGATGGCCATAGAATAGACCAGCCAGAGTGTTATGCTGTCAACAAAAGTAACACAAAATATTACCGTATTTGATAGTATACAAGAACCCTCTTTTTACCTAAAAAAAAAACATTTGCCAGACTTTGGGGGGGGAGTTGAACAATTAGGTGACAAATTGAAGAAATGGGTTTTTGTTTTTTTTCCCACTAAAACCCTTTAACTAATTCAACCGATTCACAAATGAATTCCAGTTGCTGAGATTTGAAATCACATCACGAAATCTAGCATGTATCTTCATTGATTTTTTCCAACAACTTCTGAATTTTATTTTCCTTGAAGCCAGATTCTCACTGTCTACTTTGTTGATTACTTTCTGAAGTTTCATACTCTGGAGAGTATCAGTGTTTTAAGAACCATTTTGTTTTATATATATATATATATGTATATATATATCAGTTTAATATGTACACGTTAATTACGGGGATCTTAAAATTCTGTGCTACCAAAAGATTTTTTTAATATTCCCTGCTTATACATGAGTGTGGTCTTATATGCAATCAAATACGGTAGTTCTACAGTTCAAACACTCTTGGAATGAAGCAGATATCAAAAGTTAACATTCTTTTTTGGCAAGAAACTTCATTTTCATTTATTCAACAATACAAAACATTTTGGGGTAAACTTCCTTTAGTAAAAGATGTTTTAATAAAAAAAACATTGTCTTTTGTAGGATGGCATGCTTTATTTATTTGTTTTTCAAAGTTTATATAAAAAAAAGTCAATTAAAGAAATATTTCTTGCATTCTGAATCAATAAGAAAATGCAAACCACAGCCATTCTTTAATTCTTGTTTTCTTACGAAATGTGTGGGGTTGAATGAACGGATAACACTGTTTTCATCATTCTAATTTTTCATCACCTTCTTCAACTTCTTTCAGACTTAATACTTCTAAGTGACCCTTGCCTTTGGTTTCAGTTCGAAGCAGTTCATCAATTTCTCTGTAACAACCAGGATCTATCAAAATAATCTGAAAAAAAAAAATAAATAAATTCTTCACTAGTTTTTTTATCAATATTTATCATAAATTATTGCGAAAAGCACACGGTAAGGGACATTTAGTCAGGGACGAACTCACTACAGTAGTAATGATCTGTAATTTTAGCTTTCTAACCATAAATACTCGAGTGAAGTCTCACTTCATTAGTTTTTGTTTATAAATTAACCAGCTGAAATTCCACATGTGTTGACAATCTACATATTATCATTTCTCTAGCATATATATTTCTACAATTAAAGTATAAAATTTTGTTAAAGTAATTTCTTTCCCAGAGAATGTATCTATAGTAACTACAATAACATGCAAAGGTAAATGAAACTAATATATCTGTTATCATCATCATTGATTACTTCTGCTATTTGTTTATATTCCCAGACTCGGTCCCAGATTTCATGGGGCCCTAAGCAGAGTTTGATTTGCCCCCATATCACCACTTTTGGAAAAAAACATCCAAGTTCTTTGTGGGACATTTTCAGCTCTCTTGTCACTTATGCTTTGGTCCAGTTCTGTATATTTCCATGGTCTATTGCTAAAATAACCTAATTTTTAGGCTCCACATTTGTGAGAGAAGAGCAATGAATGAATGGCAGTTCTTGAGATGGATGAGTCCCTTTTGTTCCCATTCAAGCATAAGCACTCTCTACATTACACTGCAAGTGTGGGTGGGGAGGGAGGTGGGTGGGGAGGGAGGTAGGTAGGGGGGGAGAAAGGGTGAAAGATAGGAGGAGAATTTAAATTTTATTGTTCTAAGATGCTATGCCATGCTGTAGAAAGCAATTAACTCCTTGCCTTCTTTACCCATTTTGTAAGAGATGAAATATCAAAAGGGGGAAGAAATAATGAAATTCAAGAACATATCAAAACAACTCAACAAGTTTTATTAGTGTGAGAAGACACTGTAGAAGAAATTAATAATAATCAGGAAGTCTGACTGTCCTACATACGAACAAATAGAGTAATATATAGGATTTTTCCATAACCCATAGAACCAGGATTTTGAATGCAGTTTATTTGGATACTTTATTTTTTGGAAAATGTTTTATAACTTGTAAATACGTACTGTTTATAAGCTGAAAAATGACCATTATGGAACAAGGTCTGTCCAGAAAGTATCCAGCCATTTTGAACCGGTTGCACAGTCTTGATGTAACTTGGCAACTAATCTGAGGAGACCTTACTACACATGCATGAACAGACACATTTCTAATATTAAATGGCTGGATACTTCCCAGACAGATCTCATATATATATATATATATATATATATATATATATATATATATACAGAAATATACACACAATTTGTCTCTTATACAATCCAAAAGAAACTCCTTGTTTTAGCATAATCAAATCTGGCCTTTATAGTATGAAAATGTGAGGGTTAAACTATAGAATGAAAATGTGAGGGTTATTTTTCCAAGTCTTGACCAGTTTCAATATCGGAGGTGTTTAGGGGGGGGGGTTGAGGCAATCCACAACAATCAAATGAAAACTCTATGATAATCAAACTGAATAATGAAGTCAACCATTATGTTTGAAAATTTCGCTAAAATTTCAAAGTTAGAAGAAAGATGGAAAGTAGTTTTACTAAGTTATAAGCAAAAAGAATGCAGGTGGTAAATTATAGTGGAAATTTGTTATATAACATATGAAGGATTTGAAAAAAGCCCTAAACCATATTGTATTCAGTGTTAAATATCAATGATATAATTGATGAGACGATAGCCAACTTTGAACTGGATAGGTTTTTCTACTTTTTAGGGGAAAAAGTGGGGAAAATAAAATCATACTATAGTTAAAATTTTTTTTAGCTAAAAAGTAATTTTTCATAATATTCTTAGGATTCCAAATATTGCTGCCAATATCATACAAGTTCCAGACAATTTATCTGGTTTCCTGGTAACCAGAATTACCAGAAAACCAGTTATGTTTTGATTCTGGCAGTATTTATTCTAGTCAGTTGCTAGGCTGCTTTGTAGAAATGGCCATGAATTCGTCACAAAATTGACACATGTGGACAAAAAATTATCCAATCGCATATGATGTTTTTTTTTTTTTTTTAGAGTTGATTAGTTTGTATAAGAGCCCCTTTGTTCATTTTTCATCATGTATTTTATATTCTGTATTTTAAGAAAGATAAAAAAAGAGATCCTGCCTTAGAAGTGTATTAATTTGCATCTATTCAATATTATTTCATTCTTCCCTTTTTAATGTTTATTTCATATTTAAGTACATATCAAACCTAGGTTCAGAAAAACAGAAAATCCAGGTCACCTCTGGTCTGAAGCAAGCCAGATAAGTGGTCCAGTACCTGCATTTCTAACTCAAAGATTTTCCATGGCAGCATAATGAGAAGCCAAGTTTAGCCAAAAATGGACTGGATCGCCAGAAAATCAGTCAATTGAAATATTTGCTAACAGAACAATCACGAATCTCCTTATGATAGGCTAATGAACAAAAGAGAAGTCAGATTTTGCCAACAAAGCTCTTGAGCAACTCAAAAGGATAAATAATAGTTTTATTAACTGGACAGATGCCATAACAAATAATACCTTTGAGATCATGTTTATAAATAAAGTAATGTTTGTCTTATTGAATCCTATTGAGGTAAGTGTACTTTTAATAACAATGAATACAAAATCAATTTTGAAAACTAAGAATATCTTGTTGGACTAAATGCTACAACTGATGTAGAAAAGCATCATTTTCTTTTTCTTTTTTCTTCAACCTGTTTACTGCCAGGTATATTTATTAACCTTGTAACACCTAAGCCGGGTTTTTTCTTGTGAAAAATAGATGTTTAAACCAATTTTATTTTCATAAAAATCAACAGAACAAAGTTATTTGCTTTTTATCTTGCTATCTCAATAAATTATTTTGACTCCATAGATGGTTTTTGAATTCATTCAGCAATAAAGAAATTAATGTACAACTAGAGAAAGTAGGCCGATAAACTGTGTCACCTGAAATCTCAAATTTTTTTACAATTTTTGTGTCTCAATAAATCATTTTAACATAGTTTGTTTTCACCATGAACTAAAATGCCAGCATGGAAATATTGGTGAACCATTCAGTACCTATAAGGTATACAAGTTCTCCTTAACATCCTAAATAGAACGTTCTTTAAAAACCTTCCATAAGCTGAAAAGGCCTAAAGCATATAAGAAGTTGTTAAATGGGGAAAATTTTTTAGCATACCCATAGCCTAATACACAATCATCACTATTTGGGGAGTAAGTTGTTGGTGGTTGGGGAGGTGGGAGGTACAAGAGATTGGGGAGTGGGGGAGAAACGAAGAGGGTGCACACTGCCTCAATAACAGCTTATTATTTTTGATTCTTGCCAATATTTGTTCAGGTGAAAAGAGGTGTAAAGTGAACTTACAAAAATAGGGGTTACCTGTATCGTGATATCATTCATTATTTTTTTTTACACAAACAAAATGAAAATTAGAAACAGTGAATATCAGATTTGTGGTTTTAGTTCGCATGGACTAAAGTTTATGGTAAAATACAAGAAGCAACAGGATGCAATGAAAAGCAAATCAAAGATAACATTCATTACCAGAAAAAACGAATAACTCTAATCCCGTAGTATTTATTCAATCGCCACAAACCTCTAGATGAAACCTTTTTTTAAATTACAGGTATATCTTGAATAATGTGGGAAATTTGATGTACTTTTCAAAACTACACTGTTAAAAGTCTTATTATATTTCAACTCTGTCAACGAGTTTGGTCGCATCTGTTTATTTATTTAATTGCTTGACCATCCACCCAATATCTCAGAAATTACTGAATTCCATGAAACTTTGTGGATAGGAAAGGTGGTAAAATTTGGGGGCGGATCCAGGATTTTTTTTGATTGAGAGACATTTTTCCTTTTTTTTTTCAATTACATTTATGTATATGCTCAAAACTGCTCAATGAAATGTAGAGTGGTGAACTATAGGTCATAGAGGAGATGGTTAATTCTTGGAGCGGATACATGCACAATTACCTCCACTACATCGTTGTTATATGTCGAAACCGAACAATAATGCCAAAATTTCATGTCTGTCCACACAATATCTCCAACGGTTCTGAATGAATTCCTAGGACATTTTGTGGAAGAGTGGGCAATAGACTACAGAAGAACTGATTAAATTTAGAAGCGGATTCTTGCATAATTACCTCCCCTTTGTAGTAATAATGTCAAAACCAAATAATATCGCCTAAATAAGATGTTTGTCCACATGATATCTACAAAAGTTCTCAATGAATTTCAATGATATTTCATGGAAAGGTAAACAATGGGCTATAGAAAAACTGATTGAATTTTGTGGTGGATCCATGCACAATTATTCCCCTTGACAATGGCATTGACAGAGCTATGTGCTTGCTGAGTGCTAGTTTAATGCATTTTTTCAGCTTATCCTTAGTTACATTAATTTTTACAGCAATACCTTTATTGCACTAGATCAAAAACCACTCTTTTTCAAAGTATTCCATTATATTCCAATTGTTCTTATAATAGGAAGCAAAGAAATGCAACAAGAAGGGGAACAAATATTATTTAGTATCAGTAACAATTGCCCAAATCAATAAATTATCCTTCACCTAAATTCTTGATAATTCTTTATAAAAGATTTTTTAGATTATCTTTTCATTGCTTCTTGCATTTTATATGAGCCTTTGACTAATCAATATGAAAGAAAGAATGTCAGGCACTGTAGGGAAAGGTCTAAAAGATAAAAAATATTTTCAATTCTTACCAATTCCAATTCATCATCAAAATCTTCATGTTCCAATTTCATACTCAACTTCTTAATCTTGTCTCTCAACTTCTTCGCTTCTTTTCCTTTGAAAAGAAATGGAACAGGTTTTGTTAGTCACTCAATAGAAACCGTCAAGTGACCAATCTTTTGGCAGCATGCTATGTTGGGGGTGATCAGTTGAAAAAAAAGGGGGGGATCAATGAATATTACTTTTTCACCTAATGTTGGATCACTGAAAAGTCTGAATTTTCAGAAAACAAACAAACAAACAAAAAAACAAGCAAAAATGCAGCTAGACACCAAAATCTCACTAAAAACTTATTTTGATGAGAATTTTGAAAAAAAAAAAAAAAATTGCTTTTTCTAGATATGAGGAGTAAATGTTTAAATCTAGAGCCTTCTAGCTCCATTGGTGGGGTTTGTATGCGTGATACATACATAGACCACTTTGAAAACTGAAGAAACAGTTTTGGTTTATGGTACTAATTAAAAGATTACATCATCTTTTTTTAATAAAAAAATAGGATGTGTTTTTTTCCAACTAAGTATTTAAATTGAATTATGCAATTTGTGTGCAATGCATCATGGGAAAATTCAGGAAAATTGAATAAGCAACTCATTGTACACAGCTCATTCAGACTAATCAAACTCCTTCATCTTCTTGATGTTAATAACACAAGAAATAAGGTTTTGCCTATTTACTTACAGGTCCTACGTCAGACCAAGGCTGAAGAATAATCAGCTGAAACATTGTATCAACAACATAAAGAATACAAAGGAGCTACATTGTCTGAATAAAATTTGAAAATATTGGAGGATTTTATAACTAATTCGATGAGCTATGGTAAAATTGTTAAAGTATCGTCAAAATCAGACTGGCTCCCAACTTTGTGAGTTCAAATCTCATTAATGAGTACTTCTTTATTTTTGATCCATACAGCTTACTTGATGGTTATAGAATGTACTGGGTATTGTGATAAAAAGCAACAAAAATAAAATGAAAGATAAACTAATAAAAAATGAATAATGCCAATGAAGTGACAGGTCAGTTACATCTTGGACAGCAATATCTTGGACATTTGTACCTTGTATTTTTTTGTGCCTCATTTCTTTAATGAGGAGGCAGGTACAGGCATACTTTTCAAGTTTGGACTTACTAATTAAACATGATAACTGAAACAAAACTTTGAAAAAATAAAGAAATAGAAACTTTTTGTTTTTGTTGTTTTTGTTACAAGAATAAATGAGAAGGAATTCCATTAAAAGTTTATTAAAATCAAAACTTTTTTACAAAAAATAAATAACCTCGTAGATAACGAAATAGAAACTTTTTACTCCCATTTATTTTTAGTTCAAAAATTAAGAAAGAAGTAAGTACAATTTAATCAAGAAATGTAATAAAATGTAAAAAAAATAGTTTTGATACAATCCCCTTTGTTTTGACTGAATTATAACTATCTTCTTATTCATTTTTGTAACAAACACAATTAAAATAAATAGTTTCTATTTTGTTATCTATGAAGTTATTTTTTTTCAAACTTGAAAAATATACCTGTTGTATATGACCCTCAAAATAATATTATGACACAAATGTCCAGGGATGCTAATGGCTGGCACATAGTTTTCCAGGACACATATGCCCTTGTACCGAACAATGTTTAATCTAAGAAATCTAGAAAACTTGAACAATTATATCTTTTTTTCTACTGGGTGTAAATAGGGAACAAAAATAAGATGAAATATAGATTAGATTGGATTGGAATCAACGTATAACAAACAGTGTGTTTTTATAGTTCGTAACAATGAACTCATCCATTCAAAGGTAACAACATTGCTAATAGAAATACATCATACCCATCATTTGAAAATATGAGCTCTTCCACTGAAACAAATTCAGCATTTTAAAAAAAAAAACCCAAAAAAACCAAACATTTCATAGAAATTCATCTATATCAGTGGATTTTTCCACTCAGAATAACCAGTTCATCATTAAAATAGATCAGGATGCACTCATCTTGCAAGCTGTTGTTAGAGGATTTGGTACTCATTGATCTCTCACTATTGATGGTTTGATTCTAAACGATGTTAATTCAATAAATAATATGAAAAAAATGGATTGGGATGTACGTCATATAGCAATGATCAACAAGCTAATCTTGCTGGCCGTTGTTAGTGGGCTTGATCCTAATTAGATAGAAATTCAAATACATCGCAATTTTTTGCAAAGATAATAACTAGTTAATAATAAGAAGAATGTTTCATCTTTGATCTTCAGACAACTTATTTCCAACCCATGCTGCTTGATTAACGATCGTAAAAGGTTAAACGAGTGAAGGTTGCAATAAAAGCATTAATAAGACGAAAGATAAAATATTCATAATTGATCAAATATTTCCTTCTGCAAAAGTTCTAAGGGAGATAACCGAAATTATTCAAATGGATTGATTTATACCATGGTTCTCAAGCTTTTTCTTACAGCATAACCTGTTCGTCCTGTCCATAAGTATTTACGTACTCCTTATGAAGAATAAAGTGTAAAATATATAGTTACCATGGAACAGACAATAAACAAATAGTATTTGTCAGTAATTTCATTTAATTTAATGATATATTTTTAATGACTTGCATTGCTTAGCTCTTTCTGACAAGTAATGAAATTCTAGGCAAAGAAGCCATCACGTGACCAACATCTTTTGCCATGTTCGGGGTGATCAATTAAAAACAGGAAAAATAGAGATCAATGAATATATTGTTTATTCTGTTTGTTGGGCAGTGATCAGTCTGAAAGTCTGGATTTAAAAAAAACAAGCATGAATGCTGCCAGACAGAAACTAAGGGACCAATTCAGCATCAACTTACATTGCAAATTGAAATCACCACAAAAAGTCTAGGAAGTGGGAGAAAAACAAATATTGTGAAACTAAACATAATAAGGAGTAAACATTGAAATTTTCAGCCCTCAAGCTACATTGGTGCAGCCAATACACATAGATTCATAGCAATAGAGAGAGAGAGAGAAAGATATAATTCACACACCTGGTATTCTCACTCTTAACCTCATTTGGGCTCTTTGTATTTGAATAGCATCTGATTCTTTTAGTTGCCTGATGACATCCAATGCCTGCCAGAGAAAAAGAACCAAAAAAATACATCAAAATTATTTATAATACAAAAAATATTCGAGGGGGGGATCTTAGCAACATTAGCACCAATGACAAGCATAAAAGTATAAATGTCAAGTATATCATAAATAAAAAGCAACAATAATAAGATGAAGGAAAAACTAATTAAGTTAGCAAAAGGATTAGCACCAGATTTCCATCCATTTACAATGGACATACCATAAATACCAGACTATAAGACAAAGGTGTTTTTAAAACCGTATTTGAAATACTGTTGTTCACAGCAACTCATCCAAACCCCAAAAAACATCTTGTAAGTGGGTGGAAAAAAAAAACAAAAGAGAAAAGTTTTTGCTTCATTTGGGTTTTTTTACAAGATGATCGAAGATAATGGGCCCAAAAAACAAAAAGAAAGCCATAATTTCTTTTATAAAGACCCATGCATCAGTCAAATGAGGATAATTACAAGTTTTGATCAAATAATTATTTTTTTAAAATAACTCCTTCTAAATACCCAGCATAAGTTTCCCAGAATTCCAATCTTCTTGCAAGTAAGTTCTGCATCACTTAATTAAGAGCATGTGCAGCTATCTTCAGTTATCATCTCCAAACATTGTGACCAACCTAGCTGAAAATGTTTGAAGTAAAATTGCCATACAGTTTATTTAAAAGTCATTTTTTTTAAATAAATACTTGATCAAAATTTGAAATTATTCTCTTTTGAATGCTATACATTTTTCTTATAAAATGAATTAAATTCAAAGAAATATATTGCTTTTTTATTGAATCCATTATCCTGAATCACCTTGTATCATGAGTCTCAATCTCTGTCTTGACATTTGACTCTAGAAGCAACAGAATCAAGTAATTTGAACAGCAAAAAAAGCACAAGATCCACACTAAATAGATACAATTCACATGTAAATTAGTGATCAAAATTATACCATCTTGACTATTATTTCTGTTCTTATAGCTGATGAATTTGCAAATTTCATTAAGCAAGACTGCATTTCTTTGTATCACACCAGTTATTTGATAATTTTGTAGAAAGCTAGATTAGGTTTATCAATATTTTTCAAGGAAACTGACTTCCATTTTATATATTGTTTATTAATTGTCCTTTGGGTAAAAAGGAATAGGAAAAATAGTGTTCATCAAAATGGACAAACATGTAGAAAACTCTTCTTCTATACAGTAGAATACTGATAATTACTTTTTGATAATAGTATATATGAATGATTGAACACACTGATGTGTCATTAGTCTTTCCAGTCTAAATAGATTGAGAAAGGCTGCAGTGAATCTTGATTATCCATGCATGAGATTTTGGAAGTCAATTTCAATGTTTGTTTCAAAATGTTTTGATGGCTGAAGCTATTAAAACTCTTTCTTACCTGCTGTTTGGTGTTTTTATTGGGTTTTACAGAGATATGCAAATCCTTCATAGCCTTCTCAATGAGAGTGACTGGATGGGGCCGATTATTTTCAGGGTTTACACACTTGTCTGCAACAATGGTGGCAATATCTCTGTACATTGATTCCAGTTGCGTGTGCCTTTCCTTTTCTGAAACTTGCTGCTCTCCTTTGGCCAAAATCTTTTAAAATAAATAAATTAATTAATTTAATTGAATATTACAGAAGAAGTCTCTTATTGTAAATACTTTGGAGCAAGCTCTTTTAGATAACAATAGCCAGCTTATATGTAATTTGACATTTTTGAAGAATTTTCCACTCAGATTCAATTAGGAGTTTGGAACCAACTGATTTTGATAACAAATAATTTATAACATTATCTATGATTATAATAAACAGCTTCTGTACTTGAACATCATAGATGAAACATTATCAATTATTATTAATTTTTGATTATCATTTCTTTTGTCTTATATGTTGATTTTTGTTGCAACTTCCAGATCGTCATTTCACAATTGTTAGTAAGCAGCATTGGTTGGAAATAAAGAATAAGCCTCTGACAAGATTTGAACTTGAATTATATCTATGCTGAATAGAGAGGCAGACTACAGAGGAGAATCATTATTTCATATTTCTCCAAGTTGAGGTCGGGAAGTTTTCAGGTGTCACATGGAGAATACAAGAGGTTGTAGAAATATTTTAAACCTTTTTCAAATAAGAATGTTTTTTTAGAAAAAATGCTTTATATTGAATCAAAGGCTTTTGGGGCTTTTGTAAAACTGTGTCAGCATTATCAGACATACTACAATGATTCATTTAATGACTATTCACCAAATACAGACTGGTTTAAATCAGTGGTTTCAAAACTGGGGTCAGCAGACCAGGGGAGGGTGTCCATCAAATAGTGCTTGTAGGTCTACAGAAATTCTCCCTGACATTGCAAATCTTGTTGCAGACAAACATCATCCATCGAACAACGTTGAAAAAACAATATTATTATACACAGATATGTACCATATACTAGAAGTCAAATAAATATGATCTATTTTAAATGGATATGATTTTTAAAGGTCAAAAATGGCTTTTTATTGTAGTTCATCAATTAAGCTAAAAAACTAAATGCTTGAAATAAGAGTCCATCAGAATGGTTCCATTATAGAAGGGGTCCTTGAGTTTTTGAAAGCATTGGTTTAGATTATTTCAAGCATAACACAAAAAAACATATTGAAACGCTATTTTGGTTTTTCACGATAGTTCCAACTGAAAGTTAATGTCCATAATTTTAAAGTACAGAAGCATAAAAAGATCAAAAAAGACTCAAAATGCTGATTCTTTTTCTTTAGTCCTAACCATGAAAATAAAGACCCTAAATTTCTGGGGGACTGATGAAATAAACTCATTTCAAACTTTTGACAGGGCAAAACGGAAAAAAATCAGTTTCTCCTTATTTCAAACTTTTGACAAGGCAAAACTGAAAAAATATGACAACTTGATTGATCGAAATTCAAAAGTTATACAAGACTGATTATTTTTTAGAAAGGTTGAAATGTTTCAGTGCTCCAAGATGAGATTGTTGCTAAAACTTGAGCCTTGGCTACAAATGCAATCTTCTCTATTTTAAAATTATGGAAAATAGCTTCCTGTGGAGACTAACAAGAAAATGCCACACTTTTCAACAATCAGCTACAACAATAAACAATTTCACTCGTATCTGTTTGATAAGAAGAAGTTTTTATATTGCATTGATGGCCATGAAAAGCTTATAAGACAACAAAAGAAAAACTAGAAAGCATCCAGGGAGCAATTACCTTTATCAATGCTATTGTAACTGAGAAAATCAGTTTGTATATAGCTAAGATATATAGGTACAGGTGGCTATAAAAAAATTTCCTGGATCTGCCCCTGAATGTTATCAGTACCCTCTTAGCCAATAGCTTACCCTTCCACATAATGCAATTGAAATTCATTGAAAACCTTTGGAGATAGTTTGAGTACAAACAGGCAGACATACATATGTGAATACATATACTTGTTCCAACTTTGTTGGCAGAAGTATGAAATCAAGTGAATAGATGTATGAATGAATAAAAAAAAGACAGTTACTTGTAGACATATTGTATCTTGGTCTTCTGTACCAAAAGCTCTCTTCAAGTCTTCAGCTTTGGCAACTTGGCCTTTGGACACATTCATAAACACTGCATGCGTCTGGAGAACTTCATCAATGTCTTTCTCTCTGGAAAAAAAAAAAATAATTTGTCTTTTAATAAAGATATATTAACAGACAAATTTTAATGTTTGTTTCCTTTGGCTCTCACACACACACACACACACATCTAACTATAGATTTAGAAATCTCTGTATGTTTGTGTGTGTTCATGCACTGAGATAACTTAATGACCGGCCGTTTTATGAAGTTGATATTCGCCTGTGTTGGTTTGTGTACTGAATATTGCAGTCTCAAATGCAAAGTTGTTTGGATCAACGGTTCTCAATATAAGGGGAGTGCTAGAGTTACAATAAAAATTCATATGGACATGGTTTTTTTTTGCCCAAATACATCACCAGCATCTGTTTATAGATTTAAAATTTTTGGAATGAGAGAGAGAGAACATGTGAAAAGAGATTGAGAGAAAGAAATGGAGAGGGAGAGGATCAGGTTTTTTTCCTGCCAAATTTTTCTGTAGAACGAGATTAAATTGAATTATTGAATTAAATTATGGTAAGACGATGTAATGGAATTTTAAATAGTTTCTGTTTTGTTTGTTGCGATTAAATTCTTTTATTTTTCTCATTTCATCACAGCCATCTTGAGGAATTGTATCCTCGTATTTTCAACTTATTCAACTATCTTTTTTCAAATTTGTTTTTCCATTGAAAAGAAAGTACAATAAATAAATTTTTCATCAACACAGAATAGACAAATGTATATTTTCTCACTTTTTATTTTTAGATCTAAATTGACGACACTGAAGAGAATTAAGTGAAATACTTTGAAGCTGTAATTTCATACGAAGAACGGAAAATTATTTACAAGGACAATTACGGCACGTTGCTCCACACACCATAATGCCCATCCCCTTCCAAACATCTTTGGAATGGGTACGCCTTAATAGTATTTGATTTGGGAAATATCTTCTGTTTTGTCAGGTTTTCTTGGACTTGACCATTTTGGACATGAATGGTGATAGGTCTGAAGACAAGTGAGTATATAAACAGAGGGTCTCCACAACACATAATGCAACACATTTATACTTTTTTTGGTTCCTGGGTAATAGGTTTTATTTTCTAATTTCTCAAGAGTAAGATGTAAAGGAAATATCAATGATTCCTTAATAACTTTGTTTCTGCGCCCAGGATAGCAATAATTTGATAACTACAAATTGAAACCATGGTAAAACTTGCACATTTTTAATAACATTAGGTAAGAAAAAAACAACCACGTATGAATATCACTGTCCTGGTCACAAAACCAAAGTTAGATGGGAATAATAACCATTTTCCATATTTTTTACAAAAAAGCAATTAAGAAGAAACACTGACTTCCCAAGAATCAAAAATTGCATCACATGGTGTACATATTGATTATAAGATAAATCACTTGGGATTTCATTTAATTACTAATCATAACTTATTTTCCACGTATTGATACTTCTAACATATTTTCTCTTTTTATACAATTGTCTAAAAGGAAAAAAAATGTTTTGGTCAATCCAATATGTTGAAGGCGTCTTTAAAGTAGAAAAGAAAAAGAAAACAAGGAAGTGGTGGCGGGAGAGGCCTGGACAGGGGTGAACTTATACTAAGTCAAAACTTGATAAAAGGAGGAAAGGAAAAAGAGCAAAAATTAATGAAAATGTCTTTACACAGCTCGGGTATCTGCATAAATAGTGGCATGTCTAAGATCTGAACTTCTATTAGCACAGTTATCTGTACTGTTGGTTTACTCTTCTGTAAGGACAGCAGAACTCTACAGCCAGTTTGGGCATCTGCTCACAGTGGTGTATCTCTGCATAGGCAGCTGTACTATAGGTTGTACCACATGAAATGGTGACAGACCTCTACAACCAGCTCAGGCATCTGCCAGGAGAAGGAAACTCCAAAGCCTATGACCTAGAGACCTTGTTATCATCTTTCCACCCAGTAAACTATAGTATATAAACCCTTGATTTGAAGAGTGGGGTTGACTGTGCGCACGCTGCTTCTCACCTTAAAAATCCATTGAGCAGAACTTTGGGCTATTCATACAGAGGGCCTGATCAGTAAAGACATGGAGAACCCTCCCAATCTTTAGGCACAAAGCCAAGCTATCCTTTATAAAAGCATGAATCAAGCCAAGGGATTGAATTTTACGAGGGTGTAAATACCTATTTGAGATGAAAAATTGTATATTTCCAGCAAAAGAACAAGAACAGACACTACACTTGATCTCAACCAGGGAAAAAGAATTTCTCATGGAGATGAGAGAACAGAACAAGAGAAAAGAAGAAAGAAGGTGGTTATAAAATTCCAATATCAGCCACCCATTTATTCTGATATTCATTCACTTGAAAAAAAGCCAACAGATCTGGTTAGTAATTCAATAGAGACAGATAGTATGCCATAATGGAGGTGATCAATTAAAAAAATAGGAAAAAAAGTGGTCAATGAATAAGTTACTTCTCTTGCCTCCAATTGGGCAGTGATCACTAAAAAAAAAAGGTCTGTATTTTCAAAAAAACTAGTGTGAATGATGCTGCCAGACACAAACTAAGGGACCAGTTTAGCATAAACTTACATTACAAATTGGACCACCCACTGAACACTTATTAAAGGGATAAATTTTTAAAAAACACCAAAAAAAAAAAACATTTTTCCTTGACATAATAAAGAGTAAATATACAAATTTTCAACCCTCCAGTTCCATCAAAGCAGCCTGAATGAGTGATACGTAGATACAAAGCCAGACTAATTTAAAAACTGAAGAAACTTATGTTGACAGTTTTTGATTGACAGTTTGTAGAAGAAAACACTAATGTGTATGAATTTTTACCAAATTTATACAAGTAATATTTCTGTACTGACATAATACCCATTAAAAAATACAGGATTATTTACATAGGGATCAACACTTCTGCCTGGTTCTCCAACTAGGATCAGAGTGTAGTATATGTGCTTTCTGTCCAAAATCAAAGTTTCATTCCCCAGCACTTCATCCAAGGAGCAGATGTTATTATTTTAGGTTAACAGAGAAAGACCAATGACAAAATTTTGAAAACGAAATACAATAAACAGTAGAAAGAATGCCACGGACGAATCTCCCTTCAAAATCAGCAGATGAGACGTTGAAAATATCTAAATATAACTGTTTTTTTACTTTAAGGAATTTCAAAAGATCTGAAGTAAAAGCTAAATTGTTTTGTCAAAAATACCGATGAGATGAAAATTCAATTCAAAACTCAACAAAGGAATGTGGAAATGTTGAAACTGCCACATCAGAACAGTGGCATGACATAAGCTACAGCTCATATATACGAGCCTGCAAATTTGAAGTTGGAGAGAGATACCAGGAACAGAAAATAAAGAACTGAATACTCGAGATCCCAGCCTAGAGTTTGCCTTCTCAGGTCACCTCTGTGCACCGCCGTACAGCCGACACATCATAATCAACACCCTGTCACCCATACATTGACAAAGCAATGCTGTAGTGGCCGACATGTATCTCTCACATTCCACCTCTCCTAGAGACTCCTGGGAAGATGTCATTACGATAGTCCTGAAATAAACATCAAGGGTCCTGGTTCAAGGAGACCCTCACTGTTTAAAATAGAAGAACCTGTTCTTATTATTTATTTGCTTCCTGTCCACCAGACAATCACCACCTGTAATCTGTTGTGAGCTTTTCAACACTTTTAAATGAGCTCACAAAGAAAAAACGTTTCAAGGCGTCATTTTTTCTCTGTGGAGGACCTATTGCCAGCCATTCACTGGTGAAAACAAAACAATCCTCTAAAACAAGGTAAATGTGACAAGTGTGATGAAACACTGAATTGGATAAGATCTGCAAAATTTATGAATTCATATAACTGAACAATATATCCTTGAACTCTCAATAAAATAAAGCATTCCTCCCCACTTAGACTGCTTTGGGGAAAATGCCACCCTATGTTTTGCTTCCTCCTGCCTCTTTAATTACTCTGTTTTGATTTGACCTCTTCCAAAAGGTCATGGTAATTATTTTATTTAATAATACAAGCATCCCCTGATATAGCACAGTTTGCAATATAAGGCCAGTCGGTCGCAAATCCCAAAACTTTTGCCTATATTATCGCTCACTTGTTCATGAAAACGTAAATCAAAACAGAATTCCATAAGAAGACTTACTTCATATGACAAATATATTAAATTTCTTCAATAAGCAATCAATTAAAATATAATTACATGGTGTATAACCCATAATTGGACCCGCACAACCATGTTATAAAGGGGGACTATTATAGTGGAACCAACCATACTATCAGTAACATGCACAGACTTTCAGAAAGGTAGGGGCTCAGTTGATAAAAAGACACTCCAACATTTAGTGCAGCGGTTCCCAATGTTGAGCTTTGAGGCTTCAGAGGTTTTAGTGGAGATCCATGGGCAGACATTTCAAAAGCCTAACTGTGCCTAAATATACTCTATACACTTTATTACTACTAATACTAACATAAATTACAATAACATTATGTTCTACTGGCAGAACCAGTCACTGAAAACCAAGTGCCAGCAATGTGTATTCTATTGATTTTGAATTTTTCACGTGAACTGCTTCGTAAAACAAATGGAATTATAGATGAAACAACAAAAATGCTATCCTTACTAAACTAGAAAAAATACTTACACTGGATGCAGTGCCTAAGTAAGAATTCAATTTAATATAACACATTAGCTGAATTTGGAGGCAGTGCCAAATTTAGACTTGAGGCTATAAAAAGCTAAGAGGTCTCTTGATAAAAAAAAAATCATGTAAGGTCTCACAAAACTCCAAAGCATATGCCTTCTAAATTTTTTGAGGCCCCAGAAGATTGTGAGGTCCTCAGCTGTTTTATTTTTTAGCTTAGGCTTAAATCCAGCACTGTTTGTGGGTTATAAAGCTATAAACATTCACTTATAAATTTTTTAAAAAATATTTAAATGATTGAACACTTTTCTTGAGCATCTTCTATATGAATCTAATCTTGAACAGTAAAACATTTAATACCAGAATAAACAAAAATTATGAATTATAAACTATCAATATATCTGTAAAATTTCAACAAAAAAAATGCAAAAAAAAACAAACTGTAGTTGTCATTAGTAAGATTGGTAGGTTAGATAATCATGTATCCCCTAATGATGTTAGTGTTCAAGTCCAGGTAAAAGCCTGGATTTCACATTCTGATTTTGCAAGCAGGCCGACAAACTTTCCTCGCTCAAGAAATTAACACAATGCAATCTTTCTTATCCCATTTCTCCTGATTTGGCCATGTGCTATACTAAACTAAGCTTATTAAATATCTAACTAGAAGGCACTCAGAGAGCACATTCCTCCGCCAACGCCAATGTCACTAAAAATGAACGATCGGGTTACAGATCTCAAACTATGCCATGACAAAAGCTTGTAATAATTGTTCATTAGAGACATCCTTTTGAATGGTCATTCATTTCAACACTAGATTATTTCCATTAAACTGAGTATCTTTGTCATTACTGTGTTATTACACCGAGAAAATTATCTAGCAGTGCTAACAAAATCACGAAAAAAAAATTCTTGGATCTGCCCCAAAATTTAATCAATTATTCCTTGGCCGATCGCCTACCTTTTCACCAAATGTTATTGAAATTCTTTGAGAACTTTTGGAGACATTATTTGGACAAACAGACAGACACACATTATCTGGTAGTTTTTTTTATATCATGGAGACAGATACAGAAGCCCCAATACAGAGAAATGCCAGTTATTTTTGTTTATACAGGCAGTTAGCTATAAAATGGCTACTTCCGTTTAACTTTGATAATAAAAATGGCTATTTCTAGTAGAGTGACATACGGCCATGACATGATTTAATTCTAAGCAGCAAGGCTAAACAATCAAACAAACAATGTTTGCCTAATGAAAAAGCAATTTTCTTTTCAACAAGTGGAAGGGTAGAGTTATGTCTTAGTTCCTTTTATCAAAAAAACAAAAATTTAGTTGCGACATATTGCTCCATGGGTTATCCTGGCAAATATCAAAACCTAATCCTTGAAGCCTGCCATAATCTTACCCCCACCTCAACTCCACTATGTTGTCTGCTTAGTTAAAATAGGAAATGGCCATTTTTATTGCTAAAGTTGAACGGAAGTAACCATTCTATAACTAACCATTTTTTTTCAACCCATATAACTGAAATGTCAATTATGCATTAGATCAACAACCAGAGACAAACAATATTGCTGCTGCAATGTCTCTTGAGGAAGACAAGTCAAAATTTAAAAGAAAAAGAACGTTAGATTCATTCATTTTTATTGCTTCATGGTGCAGTATTAAAATAACTGTATGACTCACGTCTTAGGAGACAGCATCAGTCAGTTGCTGCTGTTACACAATGGGGCACACCCAATTTTAACCCCTGGTATTTAAGACAGAACAGCACAGAAAGCTTTATTGCATCATATCAATTACATGCAAGGTAAACTGGAAATGCCTAGGACAAAATAATTTCTGTGATCATATCAAGCTAACTTTTACTTTTAAATTTTTCCAGCAGGACCTGTGGAAATTCCACAAGTGTTAACAACGAAGATATCAATCACCATTACAATGTATGTTTCTGCAATTGAAGTATACAATTTTGTTGAAGTAATTCATTATTTATAGAATGAAGTGATATCAATTATGATAACAAGCAAAAGCAAATCTATCATTATTATCATTGATTACTTTTGGAATCAGTCTATATGTCTATGGTCTACTACTACTATAATTTGATTTTTAGGCTTCCATCTTATGTTGGAGGAGTGATGAATGAATGACAGTTATAACTTGAGCCCCTTTTGCTCCCATTCAAGCATAAGCACCTTTTTGCATCCTTACCCTTGTTCATTACATTGCAAGAGTGGGTGGGGAGGTGAAAGAGAAAAGATGGAAGATATGCCGAGAATGAATAATGACCAGAAACCATAATGGTTATACGTGTGTAAACAAGCAGAATAGAAGTATAATTCTCCAGATGAGAATGTATTCTGACAATTTTGATACATGCAGTGAATGTATCTTTTCCTCAACTTATCTCATCAATTAGGTTAATCCAAATATGGGTGACTAAAAGAGGATGGTAACCTGATAATGGCTTGAGAACAGACTAGTCAAAATATTGTGAAGAAAAAAATGGTGAAAATCACGGGACGTATGGGTTTGCTTCGGTTAAGGGGTGCAAGAATACATGATTATTTTACATTAATAACTATATGGGTCATACATAAAGATCAGTAAACTGTTTGAAAAATAGTTAAAGGTTAGTTTCTGAACTTCAGTGGTGTAACCCAATCAACATTACTCCCATGTTAACCAGGGCCAATGTAAAAGAATCCAGGGAGATGTTGGCCTAATGGTTAATGCCAGAGAGAATGGAATCTGAGAAAATCTGGCTGGGGCAGTTTGCATTCACTTGGCAATAATGACATTTGGAAAGGCATGAATGAACTTCTCCAATAGACTATGGGTAAATAGCAGGGCAGTTGGAATCCTTTAGCCCTGTAAGGCAGTCCATCTTGGGCACCGGGCTAGCACCATGACCAGGTGAAAAACTCCAAACAAGTAGGAAGCAACTTCGTTTGCTTTTTATAATATCAAGTGAAGTATATTTTGTTTGAGATTTTGACATGACTTTATAAAGTTTATATAGTTTAAATTCGTTATATCTTTTAAAAAATTAGCATTTTAAACACCAAGTTTAAATGAATGTCTTTGTCCTAAATAACATTTTATTCATTAAAAAAAATGCAGATTTAGTTAACTTAAACTCGGTAATAATCAATCATTTGAACTGATAGCTCGATCGGCATCGATTATTCTAGAGAGATCAAAAGAAACCCACGAAGTTAATCAAGTTATTTTTATACAGTTTTACATACTTTTTTGCTAGTTTGCACTGTTTTATGCATTGCCCACAAAAAAATATACGAAAAAAAATGGTGTTATTATTCTTTTTATCAATTAATTTATTTCTGTTTAATGATAAAATAAACTATAGTCCCAGGTTCCAAGTCCCAAGTTTTTCTGACATCTATGATCTACATTAGTACAGCTGGATAGACTAGAAAACTTTCTATAATAGAAGTTTTTTTTTTATTGTTGAAGTGGAGAAAGGAAACGAAGTTTGAAACTTGAACTTATTAATTATATGTTTATAAGTCTTTCTTGACCTGACCTAAGCGATAAAAAATGTCAGTCTTAAGATTACAATCTATTACGACGTATGAATGCAATCATTATGCAAATGATGACGCAATAATACATATCTTTTTACTTCATTTATACCATAGGTACGGCTCAAAAATATCTTGACAGTATTGACCCTTATTAAGGGATCAATATTATCTAAAGATATTTAATTTCTGTAACTTTTACTCTCTATTTGGTTGCAACTTCAGCATGCAATTATTTCATTTTTTTCATTTTGCCAAGAACTTTATCGGGTACCTCGACCTCACGGAATGTTGTTAAAACTTCACTGAATCACCCTGAATGGATTAAAGATCAGGATTAATGTTTGTTTTCTTTTCTTTAGGAAGATTGACTGTTATGAAAATAAGTCGTAAAAAAGAGTCAGAGACAGAGAGTTCAGACTTGAGAATAAGTATATAAATAAATAAAAAAATAAATAAATAAATAAACAAATATACAAATAAATAGAAACTCGATTCCATTCCAAATTTTTAAAAAAAGGAAATTATCAACATATAAAGAAAGCAGTTTATTGTGACCACTTGAAGACAGGGTCCTTCAGATAACAATAACCGGCTGATAATATTAAGCAAAGGATAAGAAAATTGGAGCAGTTTACATTGTTATGAATTAATAGTAATTCAATTCTGTTTATAAATAACTGGACATCATAAATTTCGGATCGACTGATTTTGATAACAATAACCATTTGATAACATTATCCGTGATCACAATAAACAGCTTCCTCTAAATTGCTATGATTTTTGAAAGTGGAAAAAAAGTAACATTTTTAAAAAAATCTAAATAAAAAATTATGTCTCCTCAGGCACACAGAGCTTAATTCATTTACTTCTTTCTTATATAAATAAATTCAAATACTTACACTTTATTTCTCCAAGACATGACTTTATTTGGGTAACATGCGATCTCGAATCGCTTACCACCCTTTTTAAGTCTGACCACCGAAACATTAGTCAGACGTTTCTGGTTGGTAGGAGTAAAAATGGACATTGATAGCAAACAAAAGAAACGAAGATGAAGATCAAATAAAATGTCAGACGGTTAAGATCTCTGTGAAAGTTTTCGTTTTTTTGTCAAGTCGCACTTCTTTTACGTTGTTCTGTGATGTTTTCCCAACTCGTATGCTTTTACCGGAAGTTGAATCTGTTTCTCTTGAGTTTACTATCTCTTCTACGCGAGAAATTCGACTTCCGTTTACGATCTAAACCGGGTTGTTTGAAGATGTTTATTTTTAAACATCAATTACAAAAAGAATAACTGAAGGATGCTTTTATTTGTCTTTGCCTTTATTAAGAACAACTATCATATTACATAATACAAGTTTTTGTTTGGGTTTTTTCCTTTGCTCGAAGACTATGATCTATTTATAGAACGAATCAAAACAACAACTAAACCGGGTTATTTAAATAGAAATAACACGTGTAGGCACGAAAATAAAAATACGGGTAGGACCGAAAGGTTTTGGCTTAAATATATAGTTATGATCATTATCATTCGAACACTGGGAATAAACCATGAACTTTTCCCGGAGAGTAATTTTCTAAAATTTAAATCCCTACAAAAAGATTTATATAACGTGTAGCAGATAAGATTTTTACCATGGAGGATGTCTTCTCGTGAGAGATGATCATAAACAGAACTGAATGAGATTTTCTTCAATCAGTAAATCTAGTGTTCATAATTAGATACTTTAGGGTCACAGTATCTAGTGATTCTCTACATTGGGCTATAAGTGCCTAAATCTAATGCATGAAATTGAAACAGTAATATCTATTGGAAATAAAGGGAAATAACTCTTGAGGATATCTTAGTAAGTAATTCCCCTTGTATTGACCAATTTGGATAATGAAGTTACGATTTACTAAAAATTGGAAATAAAAATAAACATAGAACGTACTTTGAAGTCCTTAAAACTTTCACAAATATGATGTAAAAAAATTGATTGGTAAATTAATTCCCATCTACACACAGTAACAATTAAATGAGTAAATATTTGAATAGATATCGCTTTGGTTCTAAAGTGAATTTGAATAAGATTGGTGAAGGCATTAGATATCCCTTAAACTCCATTATGTTTTAAAGGTTATTTTTAAGAATCAGCAAACTTACTAGTATAATATGGAAATTAGTTTTATATTCATACCAAACTACAGAGATTAATTAATTGTCGATTTTAATAACACCAAATATCAAGCATATACAAGGTCTGTAAGAACTGATTGTGCAGCCTTAATGCTACTTAGCAACCTATCAGGGGGAACTTTGCTGTGTAGGCGTGAAAAGGCACTCTTTCACGGGGTTATTCAGTCAGCAGCAAGATGCCTTTGGGTGAGTTTGCATATTGTGTGATCGTCACATTCATAATGACTGAGCACACCTATTCTTCACATATTGTGCAATGTTTTTTTGGCAAAACGTCACCTCAGCCAGATATATCAGTTTTCCTACACTCCGAATTAGACTCCCTGTGACTTCTGGCTTTTTGTTATTGAATGAGAGAAGATTCAAATGGGATTAAAGAGAACGCAAGAAGACAGCGAGTGGTGATTCTGAGAGAGGACTTTGGAGATTGTTTTCAAAAGGGTAATGGATGCTGTATGTGAAGTCCCATGGGGGTTACTTTGAAGCAGACTAAGGTGCCATGTCCTTAGGTTGGCTATATTTTCATCAATATTTAATGACTGGATTCTATTTGGATAGATCTCATAAATCATCTGCAAGTTTCTTATTCTTTTGATCGATTCATTTTTTTTCATGTGAATTTTTTTTGCAGACTTTTATCCTCAATTTGGTTCATTTTTTGAACACATTTTGGCCATTGTCAAATGATAAATAGTTGTATTTTTTATCATCATTGGGATTGAAAACATCTGTCTCGTCGGACACATCGAAACGTTTGCATCCCAGTGTCCAATATCAGGTGTGTTTTTTGTTTCAACAGTTGTTAGCTTCAATTTGTGTCAAAAATCCATGGTTGTCTGGAATCGAAAAGCATCAACTCCAGACAACCATGGATTTTTAACAATATGCTACAAAAGAAATGATTGAATTGAGGGTGCTGGATACATGCACAATTACCTCTCCTACATCGTAGTTATATGTCCATACCACGTAATATCACCAAGGTTTCATATCACTTCACACAATATGACCAAAAGTCCTGGACGAATTTCAATGAAATGTTGTGGAAAGCTGGGCTATGAAAGAAGTAATCAAATATGCACTTATTCTAATAATGGTGTTTTGTAGTGTATTGACGGTACAATCAGTCTGCTGTAGTACAACATTTACTGTGGTAAAATTTAGAAGCTGTCACAGGAACTGATGAGAACATAGGTCTGTATTTTAATGCTTGTTTCTCTAGCTCAAATCATTTGTGCCAACTGACAATGAAAAATTTTCTTATGAGATTCCAAGATGAAAAAAATTCAAGATCTTGGACAGCTTTCAACATCTCAACCCAAATGGAGGGAAAGTTCTTTTCTGTTTCTGATGGGATACAGTGAGCTTGTTTGAATGATACCTTGGAAAGAAAAAAAACAACCTTTTTTTGGCTGTATGACAACATCTTTCCTCGTGGTATAAATGCAATGCAGCAAACAATAATAAGGCTAGGATGAAAAGTTCTTCTACAAGTGGTATATTTTCCAGACATATTGATTGTATTATTATTATTATTATCATCATCATCATCACCACCACCATCATCATCATCATCACCACCACCACCACCACCACCACCATCATCATCATCATCACCACCTACACCACCACCACCACCACCACCACCACCACCACCACCACCATCATCATCATCATCATCATCATCATCATCATCATCATCATCATTATTATTATTATTATTATTATTAGTTGTTTCACTCCATACAATGCTCTTTGTCTGGTGAACGGTTTCAACAATTTGAAAATCCCCTGAAGAATCCATCAAATCAAAACCAGATCAATCTTTTATGATGGAATAGACAATTTAGCTGAAAGATCATCGAAATGCAAGGAAAATACATTGATGACTGAGTAATGATGCTATGAATGTATATGAATAGGAGATTTTGTCAAAATAATTCTGGAAACTTTGGTATCAACTTAATGACTATACAAACAATTTTTTTCCATTCATGTTCTGTTCTAAGATTACATCCCCCCCCTGCACATACACGTCTGCTATAGATTAACTCATTATCAGAAATGAATGGCTGTCATGAACTCCTGACCTTATACTCTGTGACTTCTTCCTGTGGAGGTGGGCAAAGGGGAGATATATTGCATCAAACCACAAACTCTGGATCACATGGGGGTGCACATTCAACATGTTATGGTTAACATAAACTTTCCGCAAAAGTCTGTCGAGGTCAGATGAATATTGATCGACAACAACAGTGCTTACATTGGATTTTAACACTGCAGTCAAATTCTGCCATTGTATGTTTCTAAGTGAAGCTAGTTTGACTACAATTGACCATTAAATAATGAAGTTATAACCAATTTCCAATAGGGATTTCCTCTTCACCTATCCTGTATATATGTATAGGGCAGATGACATGAAAAATTGGTTAACAAGCTAGTTTTGCAGATATATTGAGTTTGATCCCTGTGGGAAACTTTTATGATTTTATTGTCCTGTACCAGACTAAGCTGAGTTAAGTTAATATTAAGAGTGCTTGCCATAAAGCAATATTCAGTAAGCTTGTCTTACAGACTATTTGTTAATGTGATGAGTTTAATCCTCACTGTGTGTCCTACTATTGTGGCCTTGTACCAGACTAAACTATATAACTACTATCCTCCTCTCTCTCTTCCTCACTATATATATATGTATATATATATACATATATATATATCATGATAATAATTGAATAAATGAGTCATCCCTAGACAGTTGTTTCGTTGTATTATACCTCTTCAGTGTGGCTATAGACTATCCATTATCCCATCCAGAACCATGAGGTAGGATCGAAACCTTCGCTCTAGACCCAGAGGCAGACATTTTACCCCTGCCCTATGTAGAACTGGACAATCAATAGTACTGAATTAAGTTTTATATTTACTTATGCATAATTTCCCATCTTCCAAAGTGCTCTAATCCAGAGTTGGACGAGCATAGCATTAGAGCAGGAATAGATGGGTGCCCTACCTAAAAGTGCTCAACCCTAAAGAAAGGAGCATTAATTATAATAATAATTAATGATATATATATTTATATATGTATATATATATATATATATATATATATATATATATATATACATATTTGTACACATCCTTTTGTTCTTTTAGTCACCAAATATCATAATGTGGGAAACGTTATAATGATCTGTTCTCAGCGTAGACTGAATACTACTTGTTTCCTGTAAACTTATCTGTATTCGAGAGATACTTTAAAAAAAATTTTAGTCACAATAACTCCTGTCTTCCGTTAGGTGTTGCTCATAACCACTTTTACTTGATTCACCAAATTGTGCACTACTAACATTACTCAATTGCCGATCAGTTATACACCCTGTCCCTCAGAACAAAAGTAGCCGTGGTAACATCATAGTAGCAGTGACAGTAGTCTTCATTCAACTATCCAAAATATATATATGTATATGTATATATATATATACACTAGATGAAAACCTAATGGGCGGGTTTCTATTTTTTGTTGCCAGATTCATGGAACTCTTTGGAAATAGTTTAAAACTTGTCCCAGTGAAATATCTAAAGCATAAAACCTTTTTCTTGGGTTAAAATGCAATTTTCAGAGAGAGAGAGAGAGATCTCTTCAACCACTTTTCCATTACTACAAGAGTGTATTGTGTACTGTGATGATTTCACAACTATTGATAATGAATCAATACCTGAGTGCCTCATGAAATTGACTTTTTGTAAAATTTGCTTCAATCCAAGAGATCTCTATTTTTCTGCTATATATTATATATGAATGTATGTAAGTATTGTACGAGGTCCATCTTGGAAAGTATAGAGCCACTTTTGATATTTTAAGAACTATTTGTACAGCTTTGATATAACTTGGCAAGCAATCAGAGGGGACCTTTCTATACATGTATGAAAAGATACTTTCATATGAGGTCACTCAGTTGATAGTGAGATACCATAGGATGAGAGTGTGTACTGTGTGACCATTTCATCCACAATGATTGAGCCTGCCCATTTTTTATGTCTCATGCAAGATCTTTTGACAAAACATGACATCCCCCATGTCTGTCAGTCCCCAAATTTGACTCCCTGCAACCTCTGATTTTTCACTGTTTAAAGGGAGCAAATTTCAGGCCATGGACGAGATTAAGGAGAACATGACTAGGCAGCTGATGGTGACCCTAAAAGGGAACTTTGCAGACTGTTTTGAAAAGTGTAAGGGATGCTGGGATAAGTATGTGAGTTACCAAGGGGAATACTTCGAAGGGGACAAAGGCACCGTAGCCCTAGGTGGGCTGTTTTATTTTCGTTAATATTGAATAGCTGGATACTTTCCAGACAGACCACATACATTATATTTAGTCAATCAGCTCAAATGTCCAGACAAATGTAGAAGAGTTTGCTGAAAGTGGTCAATCTGGGATAATTATTGTCCCAATTGAATAATGACATTTGCAATCTAGAATTAAAGAGCAGACAGGTTTGGTTAGTAACTTAATAGAAACTGTCTCATGACCAATGTCAATTGGCAACATACCGTGTTTAGAGTGATCAATTAAAAAATTGAGAAGAGAATAAAGAAGATCAAGTTTTCATAACACAAGTGCAAACACAGCAGAAAACTAAGGAATCAATTTAGCATGAACTTACATTGTAAATTTACCCCCTCCCCCACTTTAAGCCCATTTCAGGGGGCGATCTAAAGAAAAAATTGTGTTTTTATAGACATAAAAAGATTTAAATGTTCAAATTTTCAGCTCTCTAGTTCCATTGATGAAGCCTATATGAGTGATATATACATAGCCTAGTAAGCCAACCGGCAAGCCAGACCAACTTAAAAACTGAAGAAACACATGTTGACAGTTTTGGTTGACAGTTTCTTAAAAGGTACCATTGAAAACTCAAAGTTAGAAATAAAAGCTATTGGAAGCTCATTAAACATCATAATGAGAAAGAGAGGGAGAGGAAACTAACGAGAAATGTTGTCAACAAAGAAATAGTTGGTTAATAGGTATGTAAGTAAATGACATATTACATATATATTGATTTAAGACAATAATCATACAAACTGACATGATGTCATTAAAATGTTGTTGGTTAAGGGTTAAACTATTCTTGAATTACCCTTCAAACAATACATCTGTTTTGGTGATTTTCAATCTAATATTACATGAATTTTCATTCATACACTTACAACAACCATCAATGAAATGACAGATCATGGACAAGTTTATATAGTCAGAACACACATACCAACTAAATAGCACTCAGAGAGTACATACCCCTTCCAACACCATTGTCAGGGGAAGTAATTGCACATGGATTCACCTCTAAATTTATTCACTTCTTCTGAAGCCTATTGCCCAACCTCTCACAAAATTTGATAGGAATTAATTGAGAACTTTGGGACATATTCTGTGGATAATCATGAGCAAAAGCATAAATGTACAGAGAAGAATGGAAAAATCTAAAATATATTCCTTGATCTGCCCTAATTCTTCCTTACTTCATTTCCCACTTTCTCACAAAATTTTATCAAAATTCATTGAGTGCTTTTGGAGATATTGGAAAGACACGACCTAATACTTATGCCACTTCAGCTTTGTTGGCAGAGGTAATAAAATCATAACATGAACATAGAGATAAGTAAATTGAGCAATTATTTCAATCCTTGCTTCTAATTGGTCATCACAAAAGCTCAAGTTCAAATCTGCACCACACCAAAAGTGGCCATTTGCTTAAATTTCTTGTGTTTGTTGTTTTGTAATTGACCAGACAACATATACTCCATTTGGCTTAGTATCTCTTAAGAGAAATATAAACATGGTAGCAGAGTTTTCTTGTTTATTAACTAAATATACTACTAACTCTCTAAAAGGATTTTTCTCAAAGATACTATCATTCTTACTGCTTTAAAACTGCTTGATTGGTTTTGTGGGAAGTTATCTGAGGTTTGATATTATCTTTAACATTTTGGAATCATCACAAACAAAAATAAAGGCCAATCGAAGTTCAACCAATCAGAATCTAAATTCAGCCCAGAAGGTATGCAATGTTAACAGCTTCCTCATGAAGCCATTCATGAAAGATAAAAATCAAAGTCTGTTATATACATCTCTCTCTTTCTGTCTGTCTCTGTCTCTACATATACTCTATGGATAGACTGATAATGCATGTGCAAAAAAAAAAGAAAAGAGAGAAGGAGAGATGTGTGAACATTTGAAATGTTCACACATCTCCTTTGTTATAACGCAGGCATTGGAATCCAAAAATACCAACTGCCTTCTAATTGAGCCATGATAACTGTGGGCTGAGTACGAGTGATATTCAAGAGCAGGGGAGGGGGTCATAATCAGTGAAAGGTGAACATCATCTATCGTAAGAAAACCAAGTGAGATTTGAGCAGAGGCACCTTTTGATGTTTGTTTTTTTCATTAGATAATACCTCAAAAAGACAGGATATTACAAGGTATACCAAATATCAGTATTCAAAAATAGAATATTCACATATTTGCATCTCGGCTTCTGAAAGGAAAAGAGAGAAAAAAATTGATAAAAAAAGGTTTCATTCATCAACTAGTGAAATGTTTTTGTCTAATTCATTTCATTTTTACAGTTGGTTAACTGTGCAAGTCAAACATATTTCATAGTAGGAACATAGGAGTTGTGTCACCCCTGTCATTAAATGAGCTTATGGTGTATGGTAAAATATCAGCTTATGGTATAGCATGTAGCCCACAATATTGGGGTTATGGGTTCAAAGGAAATTCTGTTTTTATTCGCAGTTTTTTGAATAAGTAGGCAATAATATTGGTAAAAATGTTGGGGTCCAGCACAAACACACCCACCCACCCACCTTATATTGAGAACTGTGCTATAATGAACTGCATCATATTGAGGGTACCTGTGTATATATATATATATATATATATATATATATATATATATATATATATATATATATATATATACATGTATCATTCACCCTAGACAATGCAAGTAAAATAAACAACTAAAGAAAATGGGGTTGCCACTTGAATCGAATCTGCCACTGATAGGGTAGCCGCTTCAACATAACAATGCTCTTAACATTGAGCAAAACAATCACAGGTAATGCAAAAGCCAAAATACCTGTTTTCATACCAAATTCCCATAAGAGATGAGAATTCGGTGGGAAAACATATATATATATATATATATATATATATATATATATATATATATATATATATAATGCGTACTTTAGAGAGTGAGACAGACTCAGGAGTGAAGTTTTTGGTGGTAAGGTTTATTAATCCTTATATGTCAATAGTCCATACATGTTTCGGGATTTTTCCCATCATCAGTGGTGCGTGTTGTGTGAGTGTGAATTAAAATGTACCATGTGGAACCAGAGTCCACTGCCAGGGGCTATGCATTGTGGGTAAGTTTTGTTGTCAGGGCTACTAGAGGCCTCATGCTGAATGTAAGAATGACCAGCAGGTATTGGGATTTTGGTAAAGCAGCAGCAGTTGGTCTTGGGGAGGGCAGAGTGTGTCAAGGTAGGGGGTAGTGTTGTGGAGGTGGATTTTTTGGTATGTTTGGGATAGTGTAGAAGGGGTGGTGGGGTCAAGGAGCTACATAGGTATCAACCTTAAAAGTTACTGAAAATGTTTTGGCTATGATTTGGACAGGGGTTATAACAGGCTAAGGTGAAGTTTTTCCTATGGGTCTAGGTGACTTTGAAGCTTCCATTATTGAATGTGTCTTAGGTGTGGGTGTGAGGATATTAATGGTAGGAGTTGTGTGTATTAGTGTTCTGTGTGGTGAGGGTTGTTCAGTTTAGTATTTAATCCATTAGGGTATAGGGTTTTAAGTTTGTTGATCCACATGTCTTCGTGTTTTTCTAGAACTTTAGTTATGTCAATTGGAGTAGTTTTTTTCTATTTTTTCTATGATGGTGAAGCTAGCGTCACTGGCAAAATTGTGGTCAGGTGTGCGGAAGTGTAGTTCTACAGGAAGTGGGCTACGATTATTTTTTGACTTAATCCTATGTCTATAATTGTTGAGTCTAATATTAAATTGCCACTCGGACTTGCCTATGTACTGTAACTTACATCTATTGCACTCTAGAAGGTATATAATGTTCTTACTGCGGCAGTTGCTATTGTGATATATGTGGTAACTCTCTTTTGTGGTAGTGCTTGTGAATGTGTTGGTGTACTTGAGGTGGTTTCAACATAGACTGTTTCTTATGTTGCAAGGTGAGCAGAATTTAATTGTTCTAGGTGTATTTTTGTGTACGACTTTATTGTTAACGATATTATTGCTACTAATCATGTCTCTGATGTTTTTGGGTCTGCGGTAGGAGATAACACATGGGTCTGTGAATGTTTCTTTTAGATCTGTTTTGATCGTGAGAATGTTCCATCTATTATTGATGATGTGTGCTAAGGGTGGGAGTGTGTTGTTGAAGGTTGTTATAAGGGGTATGCGGTTGGGTTTGTTATTATGGGACAGTAAAAGGGTTTCATCTCTGGGTATTCCAGTCGCTATTTTTATTGGTTTTTTTGTGTCATCTAGCGGATAACCTCGTTGGGTGAAATATTGTATTAGGTTATGTTTGTGTCTGTTAAGTTCACTATTGGTAGAGCAGATTCTTCTAATTCTGAGAGCTTGTGAAAATGGTAGGCTTCTTTTTAATATATATATACATATATATATATATATATATATATATATATATATATATACACACATATATATATATATATATATATATATATATATATATATATATATATATACATATATATATATATATATATATATATATAAATATATATATATATATACATATATATATATATATATATATATATATATATATATATAATAAGCCCCCCCACACACACACATATATATACACATACATATGAAGATAAAATCATATATATATATATATATATATATATATATATATATATATATATATATATATATATACATATATATGTATATATATATATATACATATATATGTATGCATATATATATATTGTTATTGTTATGAAAAGTGTAATGTGTGTAGGTGTATGTGTAGAACAATATATACATTTTTATATCAGTTAACTACTGATTCTTTCACTATTCTTCAGGTGCAGTAACTTCACAAGGAATTGTTCAGAACTCGTTTACTGTGGAGAAGAAGGCTGCTTGCTTGCTTGTTTAGAAACTCAGAATCTATAAACTGGAATTCATGGAGGCTAAAAAATTGACATCGCAGACAATTTCACAAGCATTGTATCCACTAAACCAGTGCACAAATAGATGCACAGGTAAATAGATAGAAAGAACAATTATTTACACAAGGCAAGACAAGAATGTTAAGTAGAGAGCTTATAATGTTGTGGAAGTGTAAATGATCTAATTCAGCACTTTCAGTGCCTTTTACAGGACACTTGTTTATTTCAATTAGTTCATATCTGTTTTATGTCTATCTGTTTCTCGTTTTGTTGAAAAAGATCTTCTGGCTCATGAGTAGATATTTATCCACCTTCAAGGGCAGAATGTGACACAAGGTCAAGTTTTAAATGGGGGCCAACATGCGTATGTTTGGGCATGGACCAAAATAGCCCAGTCCCAGTGAACAGAATCACAAAGGAATCAGGATAAGCCTGACCCTTTCCTTTTAGTGCAATGAAGAGGAGCTTCCCCAAAGCAACTGACCCCAAAAAATGAACATTGTATACCTCTATTCCATATAAAGTGTAAAAGTTCTAAGTGGAAAACTGGTCTTCAAATGTGAATTCAGTATGGTATTTAATAAAAAGGGGTGCTGGGAACTTTTTGTATGTATGTAATAAAAAACAAAAGACACTTTAAAAATTTTTCATCATTAACTTTATTGAGCAATATATTTATAATCTTGTTCCACTATCTTCTGCCATCTTTCAGGCAATTTCATAATTCCATCCTCCCAGAACTTTTTTTCATCTTTCTCAGCAAATAACTGCTTTAGTTGCCTTTAGCAGCATTCCAGAGAATCTTGATTTAAAAAAAAAAATTCTCTAAAGACCAGAATAAAACATGATCCAGAGGTATAATATTTGCTGAATTCAGTAGATGAATGAAAATTTTCCAACCAAACTATAATAATTTTTTCCTTGTCACCAAAGAAATATGTGGTCTAGCATTATCTTGATGAAACATTATATCCCTTCTCTTTACTAATTCTGGACATTTTTATCCAGTTGGAAGAGGTTAATTTCATTTGTCCCGTGATCTCTTGCATTCCATATTGTTGTAAAGATTCCACTTCTCATTAGCTGTCATAATTCTTTTAATGCATAAGTAGAAAATGACACATTGAAACATCCAGTAGGTTTTTTAATATAACATATGCAAACCACATATCAAAGCGATTAACATAACCAAGCATGTGCAAATGATTTTCTACGCCTGATTTGTATATTTTGATCATCTGTTACACCTGCATTGTATAATATTGATTATTCTCAAATAATGTCTTGATTTGATTGCTATCGACCTCATCTGGTCAACCTAACCATGGAGCATTGTTTAACAATTTTCATGGGTTTTGCTAGTTTATATATGAACTAGAAAAGCACTTACAGAGTGCAAACATCTGCCTGCACTATGGTCAGGAGAAGTAATTTTACAAGCTTCCACAAAAAAAATTGAATCACTTCTTCCGTAGCCCATTGCCCACCCTTCTATAAAATTTAATTGAAATTCATTGGGAACTTTTGGAGATATTGTGCAGACAGATATAGAATTTTGGTAATATTATGTAGTATAGACATATAACTACCATGTAGGGAAAGTAATTTTGTATAGATCCACCCCAAAATTTAACCACTTCTTTTGTAGTATAGGTATGATAGTTTTTATGTTGTCTAAGGGAGAGAGTAGTAATGGTAGTTGGTTCTGTGTCGTGACTAGGTGATGGTGGTTTCTGGGGACAAAGAAATTTGTCTCCACGTGCTTTGTGTTGAAAGAGATGGAAATGGCCATCTTGTTTAGATGTAAACATCTGGTAGCCATTTTTTCTCTTCATTAGATGGAATCTCCACACACTATGTATAAATATGTATGTGGTGATTAAACCTTCATAATCATAAGAAAAACACATACAAATGCTTAGACAAGACATACATTTAATGATTTGACTAATGAGACATTCATAACAATATATATAAAGCTGAAAGGGAAATACATGTTAACATTAGTAAGTTTGATTATGATAGAAGAGGCCTCTTTAGATGAGATTACTAGGTAATTAAGGAAGGAGATTGGATCTGTGATAGAATGGGTATATTTATTTCAAGATTGTAGTTTGGTAGAGGAAGAGGATAGAAGATAGCACTTAAGCAAGGAGTAGAAGCTCTAAGCAAAGTAGTCATTGTAGAAGTGAATTAATGAAGCAGAGGTAACTGAAATATTTTGAATCCATAAGGCTTTGAATTTTGAAGACTAAAGAATCATTACAGAGACAGGGTTATCACTGGTATGCTTAACTGCCAAATTAGTGACAATGTATGACACCTGAATTTATGATTGCCAAGAGCAACTTGGGGGCCATTTTCAGACACTGAAAAACACACAATAGAGAAACTATTTAAGTCCTAGAAATTACATGGGGTTTAACCAATATGCGCTTCCTGAAGTAAGAAGAATAAGAAAACAGAAGATAATTATGACTGTTGTGTAGTAAATACATTGTCATTCCATTCTCAGGAGATGGAAAGGTGAATACACATTTGAGCTAGAGGACCTGCAATTTGTAGCTGAGTGTATGAGAGAGATCTAAACATCTGTGAAAATGAGAAAGGCAAGGTTTAGAACAGTGATTGGTCATGGTAGAAAAATGGTAAAGTTTGAATTGGCTGAGAGGCCGGCAAAACAATACCGAAAAAGGAGAGGAAGAGAGAAATGGAAAGTCAGGCAGATGAGAGGCTGTACATGTGTGTTCAGAGTTTTTATAGACAGTAAATAAAGGAAGTGACAATTTGCATATGTGGCTAGATTTAAGATTTTTTTATCTAAGGCTAATGCTTATTTTCGTATTTGATTTCAACTGAGAATAAAGGAGCCACTACAGTAGCCTATTGTCCACCCTTTCACAAAATCTCATTGAGAATGTTGAGAGATATAATGTGGACAGTCATGAGCATATACATAAATGTATGAAAAAAAAACAGAAAAAAAAAACTCTCAATCAGAAAAACATTCCTGGATCTGTCCTCAAATTTAACCAACTCTTCCTAACCCTATTTTCAACACTCAACAAAATTTTGTTAAAATTCATTGAATATTTTTTGAGATATATTGTGGATAGACAGATAGATGAAAAAAAAAACAACATAACTGAATACATATAACTCTTCAACTTCGTTGGTAGAGGTCATTAGTTTGCTTGTGTATATATAATATACTAACTAATTTTCTAGCGAACAGAAAAAAGCCATTAATTTGCTTAATCATGATCTATATATATTGCAAGTTGTCTGAGACACTTTTGTGTTTATTTTGATCTGTATACTTTTAAGATTACAAATGTTATTCTGGTTAGTACAAAGATCAATAGTGTTTGTTCGGTCCTACAAGTGTAATAGCCAATCCACATAGTAGGAAACTGTTTTAATAGATTTGTATTTTGACTATGTTTATTCACAAGCTACTGCTGCTACATTTTTATCTTTCTTGACCTGGGTGCCTCTTCAATAGAGTGTCAAAGTAGTGACATCATCATTGTACATCCGGTTCCAGAGTGTATTGAAAAAATATGGGAAAAATCACGCTTTTTTTCTTTCTTCACAATTTTTCCTTCATTTCAACTGAAATTTTATATGGTTTTTAATTATAAGACAGTCAAATAATACTGTATTAAAAAATTTTATATAATTTTGTCATTTTATCAATTTTTTTTCCCCTCCTGAGATTCAAGCAAGACAATTGTTAACAACTGAACCCCAAACTGGAGTAACATGATTGATAAGTTTGACTTTATATTTTCACTATTAAGTTGAAAAAAATGGGCCAATTCATATAAAAATTTTAGAATACATTCTTTAATGAATTTTGATATAAAAAGTAGTAAAGAAAGTATTAAAATATTTTAAAATCTAACCAGGCTGTATTTCAGTGGAGACCCAATATTGTTTAGTTAATCTATAAATTGATATTTGTTGGTTCTTTCCTCTAATTCAAACATTCTAAGTTTTTAGAAGCCATTATATGTATCCGAGCATACTTAACATTTTTAATTATTCAGTGAACTGGAAATGAAAAAAAATGGAAAGATCTAGCCATTTTTAGCCACTAAAGGAGAGGAAGATTATGACAGACATTCTCCAGCCACCTCAGCAAGTCTTATCTTATTTTCATAAATTTCCTACGAAATTCCCTTTTCAAAATAAATTTCATTCAATGAATACTAAAAATTTAATTGAAACCAGTTTTTTAATTTTGATGGTAAAAATTTAAAGTGACTGAATTCAAGGCTAAATATTCTAACTTATTTATTTTGTTACTCTGGTTTTGGTTTTCAAAAGTGTAAACATGGTCTGCTCAAACCTCTAGAGAGAGAAAAATATGAAAAATTGATAAAATGACAAAGGGTTATCAAAATTTTTTGTTCAGTATAAATTAGCTTTCCTTACTAACAAACTATGCAAAATTTCAATAAAATAATGAAAAAATTGATGGAGAAAGAAAAAAAAGCATGATTTTTCCAAAATCAACTTGATACTCTAGAACCAGATGTATGCCAATGATGCCAGACTTTGCCTCATTATTCAAATACAATGAACAACAGAAAAGCAATAACAACTGGAAATACTTGTGGACATATGGTTAGCAGAATGAAAAATCGAATCAATGAACTGTTTAAACTGCATTCATTTTATACTAATGCCTTAGGGATAGGTATGACTTCATCTCTTTTCCTCCTCAGCTATTGGTAAATAAGAGTATGAAGTGAGTCATGTCATGTCGGGTGCTTGTCACCTCTTAGTCAATTTCACAGATCACACACCACAAACAACTTAAAAATCTAGCTGAGACTGATATGTGAAGCCCCACTGTTTAACTACTTATATTAACAACAACAAAGATAAAATCAACAATTTCAAACCACATTGATTATGAATTTCACTGATTTACTAACAATTGTTCATCAAGTACCACACACAGGTTTTGATTTGTCAAATCTTTTTAAATATATTTTTTTAGCCCTTTCAAGAGTTGTTGGACATATATATCCTGAAGTTCCAATGATGGCTTGGATATATTTGTGCTATAGATCTCTTTCAGAAGTCTCCAAGGACAGTTTAATTCAGGCATTAAGCACCTTAATAGGTTTTTTCATGGAAGTGTTAATACAGGTTTCGCTCTCTATCAGGAAGTTGAGAGATCCTTTAAAAACCTTTTGTAAAACAAAATGGCTGAAAGCAAATAAGCAATTACCATTAATTTTTATGGAAAAAATCTTTCATTGTTCCCATGATTTTTATGACTGCTGGGAATGAATGTGTCCAGTAGATCTCCTTCAGAAGTTCCCAGACCCCCAAAATGGTGATGATGGTTTTTTAGTGGTGAGGTATAGGAGACAGAGATGTTGGAGAGACAGAGTGTACGCACAGCCTCTATGACCACTTGCTGCAAAACGACCGCTGAATATAATTTTTGCTTTTCACCTTAAAAAAGAAAGTGAAACAGGAGTTAAAAGCAAATTTAAAAAGCAGGAAAACCTTTATACAAGGTGCTATCCAAAATTTTGGTGAATTTGAACAATGCAAAACTGAATGTAGTATGGACTTAGGCAGCAACCCTTTATGAGCAATAGCCTTTTATGAGCCAGTGTACAAACAGCTGGCAAACCGGAAGATAACATTACAAGTACTTTTGTAAGTGCAGACACAGTATCAAGGTAGGGAGGAGAAAAGAAAGTTAGGTATTTCAATAAAAGGATAGGAAGGGTGAAGGGAGAAAAGAAAGTTAAGTAGTCTAATAACAGGGTGAGAAGGGAAAGAGGAGGAAAGAAAGGTAGCTTAATAAGAGGGTAGGAAAAGAGAGAGGAGAAAAGATAATTGGGTACTTTGATAAGAGGGTAGGAAGGGTGACGGGAGAAAAAAAGTCAAGTAGTCTAATAATGGCGGTTCAGTTGTGACTAAAACAACCAAGATCAGGACAATAGTTTGAATAAATTAGGGCATAAGGAGGATCATCCTTCATTTTAGAAATTCATGCAAAAATTAGTTTAAGGAAGTGTTTGGTGATAATGCATTGCTGACAGTTACATTCGTGTCCAACAACAGATTCCGTCAATGGCTGCTACTGATGCTATAAGCAGGACATCACGGTAGGAAAGGAAAAGAGAGAAAGGAAACTTAGGTACATTGATAAAAGAGTAGGAAGGGAGTGGGAAAGGAAATAAAAAGATAGTTTGATAAAAGGATAATGAAAAGAGAAGGGCTGAGAGTTGCTACTGATACTAGAAGTGTGACTGACACGGCTTTTATTTTACGTTAGATTATTAACTGGAAAACGCCATATACTCTGGAATGGTCGTATGTATTTAATGACTATCTAATGAATTATTTCAATCATTATTCGGACTATCCTCATCTTGGTTGTTTTTCATACAACGTTTCGGCCATTGTACTCTACAGCCTTCATCAGGTATCATCTGGTAGGTGTGTGAAAGTAACGAACCTAACCCTTTATTTAACTGACGGGGGTATATTGACAGCATTAGTAGTATTATTATTGTCTCACACTGGGATTGAACCTAGAACCATCAGATTACTTGCAGTAATTTTTGTCTGATTCTGTAACCACTACACTATGTGTCCATGTATCATTTTGAGTGTGTCTGGCAGGCTGGATAATGGAGCTAGAGTGCTAAAAATTTAAACATTTATTCCCTTTGTCTTTTGAAAAATTCACCCCCTAAATAGTTTTTTTCAAGCGGGAAGGGTTCAATGGTAAATTAGCCTCAAAGTTCATTTAGGGGATAATGAACAGCTCTTTTTTATCCACTTCCCATAAGGATATGTTGTTGTCAATTGTCGGTCAAGTCCAGAGTCTTTCGTAGAGAATTCCTGAACCCATCGTTATCAAACTTCCTTATTATATCAATCTGCCTCTTGTCTGAGACAGTGTATACTTCTGCACTCTATGACCCTGGGATTGAATTCACAGCTTCACTTTCAGGGAAACATGATCTTTATTAGCACTTTTATCAATAAAGAAGATAAAACTAGGCCACATTAATAAATATATTAGTAGAAATTACAAATTCCTTCTGTAGTCAAAGTACAAGATCTGTTCAAAAAAGTATCAGTCGGGACCATTTAGTGCATTCACAAACAGTTACTCTCCCATGGAGTTACTCAGTCAGCTGTGAGCTGCCGCCCATTCTTCTTGTACAGGTTTTTTTTTTGTCCAGATCTGTCAGCCCTCTATCATTCCAGATTTGGCCCCCTGGAACTTCCAGCTTTTCCCAAAGAGATTTCAGACTGTGAGCAAGATTAAGAAGACAGTGACAAGGCAGCTGATGGCGATCCTGAAAGAGGACTTTATAAACTATTTTGAAAAGTGGAAGGAATGTTGAGAGTCCATCCAGACCGTTGTCCATCTAAACTGGTTGTCAACTGTCTGAACTTGGCTTACCGATTCCAGTCTCCATGCTATTAACCATTTGTCCACACCACACCTTTACAGTGATTGTAATAATGCTGTCGAAAGTTTTAAATAAGTCACTTTTAAAGTTTAGAGTAAAGTATGGAAAAAGAAATGAGACTAGCCTGGTTAGTTACCTAATAGAAACATGACCATCATCTTCGGCATTGTGCCTTGTTTGGGGTGATCAATTGAAAAATTTGAAAAAAGGGTGATCAATGAATAAGTTACTTTTCTTGCATTTTATTGAGCTGTGATGACTAAAAATTTTCGGTGGTAGAGATTTAAAAAAAAACGTATTTTCTAGACATAAATGAGTAAATGTTCAAATTTTCAGCCATCTAGCTCCATCGGTGTGGCCTGTATGCATGATAGACAGCCAGCTAGCCAGATTAACTTGAAAACTGAAGAGACCTATGTCAACAGTTATAGTGACTGTTATGGTTGATGATTTCTAATCTACTAAGATTTTGCTGAGTCTGGTACAAGGCCACGGTGACCGAACAGAACTGATTTCGCTACATCTGCCACAGCAGATATTGTTAAATCATCACCCTATGGCTTCATAAGAAATCAAAGAAATGGTCAATTTCTAGCTAGATCAATTGGTTAAGAACTGTATAGGTTAAGTAGAAACAGTCGTTGTGTTGACCCTTTATGAGATGATCAAATTAACCACAATCACTTTAGACCACGACTGTAGAAGCACTTCTATTAAGGTCAAGAGTTCTTTACTCTTCTTATAGAGAATGTGGAGGTGCGTGCGTTTCAGGAAACAGGCAGCAATGGCTACGGAATACTTGTAGTTTAATGTAGCAAGTATCTGTAACATCTTCTCCTCTTTCGCCTCTCTTGGCTGTTCTTATCTTCGCTCCTCAAAAAAGCCGGTGGGTGGAGGTTACTTGATTTATTTAGTCGACATCTCAATAATATTATTAACATTTCATAGGCCCTTTAATGTATCTTAGAGGAAACTCTTTTCAAGTGAGAAAGATTAAGATTAGACGAAAATCTAGGGAACGCAGGCACCTACAAACTTGAAAAAAAAAACGAACGTGAGAACAGTAGTGAGGTAAAAAGACAAAGACAATGAGGGAGTAAGTAAAAGAGAGATTGGAAGTGCGCTATATTTCTTTTATCTTTTTCTTATCATTCAAGATCGCCTGCTTGCCCCAGAAGAAACGCTGACAGTCAGCAGCTGTTATCTATGGATCATCAATAACGTAACGATTTCGGTTAATCAATGCATATCTATTATGTTGAAAAATATAACTTACAAGGAAGAAAAATAAATAAATAAAGGAACAAAAACGAAATTGATCATTAAAAGAATCAATTACTTAACAAATTAGGTCGGTATTGATTTAATTGGAGCAGACGATCACTCATTTAATTATTCAGAAATATACTGATCAGTATTTGTATTTGCTGGAAAAATGGTCAATATTGGAAATCTCATTGTTTAGAAAATATCCAAAATGTAAACCATTATCAATTCTTGGCCATTCAGTGGAGCATTTTCCTTACATTGGCAGGCTTCTCACTTGGAGTTCATTCTATCATTTCCAATCTGTTAACTCACTGCAGTGAACTGACAGCCTTGGTGGCTGCAATCATAGTTCCCTCTCTGCTGTGCGCATGCACGTTTTGCAACCAGTGCACAAATGGATTTAATGAGTGCACAAAAATTTAGTTACCTAAAATAATGTAGTAATCATTAGTCATACTTACATAATTATTATATTTATCATAATGTACTTCTCAGACTACTATAAATGAAAGAGATCATTGGTTGCAATGAATGAGTTACTTTTCTCGCGTTTTGTTGGGCTGAGATCACTGAGAACATCTGAATTTTCAAAAAAACAAGCATGAAAAAAATAAGGGAACAATTTTGCATAAATTTACATTATAAATTGAACCCCAACTAAAAACTTATTTTGAGTGGAGGGGAATCTTCAAAAAGTAAAAAAAATGTTTTCTCCAGGCATTATAAAAGGTAAATGTTTGAATTTTCAGCCTTGTAGCTCCATTGGTACAGCCTGTATGCATGATAGACACTTAGGGTAGGCAACCAGACCAGCTTAGAAACTGAAGGAACCTGTGTTGACTGTTTTAGTGACAGTTTGTATTGATGGTTACTAGAAAATAATGGCTAACGAGACAAAGCTTTCTCTTATAAGTCAATCAGGATGACATTAACCCCTCAGACATTAACCCTTTAGAAATGAACTCATATCATTGCTTTTCTTTACTAATCCATCAGGTTATTTCTGCATAATCTCAAACTACATAAAATCAGAAATTTAGTGAGTGTATATCTATAAACTATACTATTATTACACTTATAACAATCTTTGTCTATTACGCTGTGATTTGTCAAATCGTCTAAAATTCACCGATTGTGGAAGAGAGAATTTTAAAACGTAGAAATTTGAATAAAGCCAATGACGAAAACAGATTTTCTTTGTTATGTCAGGGAATTACAAGTTTTGAAAAAATCTGGGTTAACATTTGATTTAGCAAAGCGGAGTATTTTTAATATGTACATATTACTTTTTTTTTTTACACTAAATTGAATAAATCAAAATACTACTAATTTTATTGAAAATATTATTTTATTACTATAAATTAAATGAATTAAAATTTAATTTATTTTTCAAAAAACATTACTTATTTTACAATTGAAAATTGCAAAAAAATGAAATATTATGTATTTTATTTAGAATATTCATTATCTTATTCAGAAGAAAAGAAAGGAGAAAGGATAATTCAGTAATTATGACAGTATTTTTCTCAGTAATTTTGATTAATTTTTACTTTCTTATTTTTATTACAACTTTGACTTGGAAATTCCACGGCATTAAGTAAACTGATCAGGAATAAACAGAGCTTACTTGTAGCTGTGATGATAAGGAAATAAAAACTGATTGACACCCTATTTCAAAAACATGATTAATTAAAATTTCAAAATTTCGTTTTTTTTTCTTTTTTCGCATATATAAACTTGGTACTGTGAGAATTCACTTTAGAAAATTTTAGCCCAAAATTCACACAAATTTTAAGATTATTCTTCTGAAGATGGACAATGCTTTTATTATGAACCACTGTCTGTAGAACAATTCTTTTTAAAATGATTCATGAGTCCATTCATATATAAAAATTAATTGTAAGTCAGTTGTCTAACTCGGGAACTACCTGTAATTAATTATTTGAGTAACAAAAGTCATGGATGATTTTTGTCAATATTTCGATATCTATTCACATCCTCTTTAGAACATTATGAATGGAATGGAAGTGTCTTTTGCTCCCGTTTTAACACGTTCACTGCCACAGGATGCAAGTGTACATCTTGTGACATGCTGTGTATTGCCTCTGATGCTCATTTACATCCGTTTCATGGTTTTATTTAAGGCAATATAAATAGCTACTTGGGAGAGGCATGAATCCATTTCTTCTCTTCCCTCCTACAGGTAAATAGTAGGGAAGGCTGGACACTCTGGCTGTGGTTGGCAACCAGTCTAGGAGAAGGACGACTCTGATTCCAACACCAGCCTAGAGAGGGATGAGCTTTGTCAAGCTATCTCAACCTTGACACAACCCTGATGACATTGGGTTACAGGATATGAAAGAAATTATTAGCTCCAGCAACACGTTATATTTGTGGCACTACACAGAGAACATCTTATTGGAATACAAGCAAAATTAACAAGCTTGACTGCAGCAGGGTCAGACTCTACTACTACTTCTATTCTAACTAAAGTTGATTACTGCAGCTTTTGTATTGTATATATGCATAATAAATAAGAAATCATAGCTCGGATTTTTTGTAGATATGTTTGACTTGTCAATTTGGCTCAGTCGGTAAGAGAGTTTTCTACCAAGCAAGTGGTCGTGATTTCAAATTACAGTTGGTAAGTGCTAAATTTATAAATTGGTTTGCTTTAACGCGATATGATAGACTAACAGTGAAGAGTTTGCTACTTTAAATTAGGTGTGGATTGTTCTTGTTATGGTATGAAACCAATGATAAAGAGAATGGTGAAATCGCAGATAGAATTCAAGATTTGCATTGGTAGTGCACGTTATCTGAGTAGCCAGCCTATATGAGATTTGTAAGGATTTTGGGGTTAAGGCGTTGGCCTTTTTGGCTGATTTCCTGTTTTATCTCTGATTTCTACCATTTAGTTTATTGATTTTTTCCCCTGACATGAGCTAAAAACATTATAGTTGATTCATAACATGCACATGATCTCCAATTCTTATAATCAACACCCGGATTGGATATTAATTATCAATCTAGAGCTCTCTTCTGAACTTTACCAGCAGCCATTTCCAAGGTTGTACTCGCTAGATTTCTTCTCTCTTAGATGTGGCTGATATCTATTGTAAGTGATTGCGGTGATGTCTTCTAAGGCAAACTTACTGAGAACCTCATTGCTCTTGTAAAATCAAAGACAGGCATATGGACTTCGAGCCAACACCCTAAGGTAATTGTGAGTGTGATGTGAACATAAAATAGTAATACATCCTTATTTGAATTAGCATAATTTTCAATACCAACCATAAGGTAAAAAGGGAAACACTGGTATGTGTGAAGGGTAGTGTGGGTCTAGTTATCTTCTAAATATGACCTTATTTCACTTTATGAATGTATAAAATGTTTCTTAGAGAGATGCAAGTCCTGTGCATTTCAGTATGACTTTTCATGTCTGGAAGTTATTCATAAGAAAGTAATACCTTAAATAAGAAGTTTAGTTTTAAATGAGAGAATTTTTTTAAAAACTAGCCATTTTTTTTTTTGTTGTTGATCACCAGACTCAAACCTTATCTTACATCAGTTGTTCTCCTTTCTAATTTGATTTCTAGGTCAGACCTGGCCCCATGTTCCAGCAAAATGAGCAGTCGCCTAGGTCGACAAGTTCTAAGGGGTATCTGTCTTGAGACGGCAGGACTTACCAAATACAAAAAAAATAAATTAGACAGATTAAAAACAGGCAAAATATGAAAGATTCGCAGATATTAAGTTAGATCTTTCAGGAATATCTTTAAGTTAAATACTTCCTGGGGGACTGAAGTTCAGCTTGACTGGGCTGGACCTGATCCAGGTGTACGCACACCTGGCATACCTAAAGTTTTTAAAAAGGCATGCACTCACACACCCTCAAGCAAAATTTCCAATGATGATGAATTAATGAGAGATTCTGATCAAAAGGACTTACTCAATGCTTTAATATTTTTTCAAATAATTTTGTACTTTTTTTCATTAAAATTCACCTTCTTTTTGTATTTGTATGTGTATGAATATGGATAATTTTCTCTTTTAGATAATTAATGTTAAATGTTTTGCAGAGAGATATTTTTCACACATTTTTATATAATAGGATACAACAATTTGGGAAAAAATTTTTTTGCTGAATTCTGATTTTGAATGCAAATTATCTGAAGGTTTCTTCTGTTTCTGGATCTATGTTCTGAACAATTTCCCAGTGGACCCTAATGACGTCTTCCATTTCTCCCATCTCCATGGTGATGGACGGAATGAGAAACTAATCTTGCTGAATAGAGGTAGAGTTAAAATGGATCAATTAATCCAGTCCGTTTCTTCCCTTCATTCCAAAAGCTTTGTTCGGCAGTTGAAGAATTTCATTCCCAAATATATTGAAACAACTAGTTAATCCCCTTGAAAAAATTCACAGGGGTATTTGTATTTCTATGAGATAACTTTTCAAGAAAAGAAACTACTGGACTCATTTCATTGGAAGAGTTCATAGTTTCAAATAGCGGGTGGAAGATACTTTTACCAGTAAAAGTTTTACCTAGAAGTGGAATAATCCATTGTTACAGACAGAGAATCAGACAGAAAAAAATCACACTCTCTAAGTTGATATCTGCTCGGATAGTGTAATGGTTAGCATGTCTGTCTCAAAGAAGATCCCTGGTTCGATTCCCGGTGTGTGGAAAACTCTTCATTAGGACAAATTTCCCTGTGCACTCAGCTGTCAATAGAGTACACTCTCAGCTGTATGATTAGGATGGAAGTATCCCTACAGTGGATATGCATCCTGTCAAATATATGATTTTGTGATAAAAAAATAATTTTTCCAACAATAGCAGTGATTATCTTTTCCCTGAAAACAATACTGCCAAACAAAATCAAATTAGTACTTTCCATATGAGACACACAGAATTTTATGAACATACTGGTAACAGCATTGTCGTCATTAAGAATGGAATCTAAAACCTTTCGCTTGTCAATACCCTCGAATCAAATATGTTGATATCCCAATTTTATGTCAAACAGATTTTATTTTAAATTTCTGTCAATATTTTCAAAACCATTAAAAACAAGATTCTTGAAATTAAAGCATTAGAAAGAAATAATTTTTCATTTTTTTCAAATCTCCCTTCTGAATTAGATTGATAACATTATTAATCCATTTATACCAATGTCGGATTCAGGTTTGATTAGAAATATGGGGTAGATAAAATAAAAAGTCTGTTAGTATGGTGATGCAAATTTACTTGTAAAAAAACTAAAAGCATGTTCTTATTTCAATAGATTTTATGAGTAGATTTCCTACAGTAATTTTTAGTGGACTAAATGTAGGTCTATAGGCAAATATAGGTAAAAGGGCAGAGAGTACATTCGATCGTGTTAATTACCTTATCGCTCAACACGTAAAAAAAATGAGTTTTCGAAGTAATTTACAACTTACTAATATTTTTTGCCTTTTTTAAAACATTTTTCAAAAACACTGATACAATTAAAAATTGTTTTTTGAGCAAGTATGAAATAATTAATTTATCCTTTTTTTAATCTCATTGGGCGTCCGTAGAAGAAATGACCATCGTTGCGTTGTATTTGGAAAGAGAGAGAGAGAGGGTAAAAACCCTACTAAACTCGAGGAAAGCAGTAGTTGTAATATTTTTTATCACTTCGAGACTTCCGTAGATAAAGTTGTCTGCTGAACAAGTACCAGAAGAAACACTTGCCAATTGCCTGTCAGTGCTTCCTCCAGTCTTGCTTTATTGTTTACGTGGATTTCTTGCCAGCATGCGTTGTAGAAATGATGTGTGAAGGAAATAATAATCAGTTATTGAGACTTGGATGTCGACCAGACGTAGTAACCGATCTTGGAGTTTTCAAGAGTTTTCATCAGCCCTCTGAGCTG
>OY735223.1:52240249-52389981 GCA_963457665.1 Thysanoteuthis rhombus | reverse complement strand
GAGGGTGGAACTGATCCATTTCCGGGAGGACCCTTCTCCCTTCTTTATTTCATTATATATTATTCAACTCGTTTCAACAAAACTATACTTCATTGATAATTATAATTAATGATCAAAACATTGACGTAGTCTGTACCGGTGATAAAATAAATAAGGAAGTTTTAATTAAAATTTCAAAGTTTGTTTCTATTTTTGGGGGGTGTCCCAAGGAGCGGAAGCCCCTAACCAAACAAAAACATTGTTATAAATATAGAAATAAACTGCTACCGTGAAAATGATTAGGGACTCCTTCTTGCTCTTCTCCTTTTTTGTTGTCTGTAGTTATAAAAACATAACAGTTAAATGATTGATTATTAATGTACATGGATAGATTATTAACACTTTCAATTTGAAAAAAAAAACATTGTTAAATTAGATAATTTTCTGGCACTTTATCTTCTATCTTTGATGATCCCAAAGAATTAAAAACGTGACATTTCTGTTGAGATTCAAGTACGACAGTCTTAACAAGACTGAAATGATAAAATACATTTTAACTACGATTATGAAGGTCTTTGCAATAATGACACAACTAAATAATAATAATAATTTTAAATTAGAATTAACATTTTTCGGTAATGTATTACTGAAAAAAATGTTTTTTCCTTAGAAATCAAAAAGCAAATACTATAATATCCTTGTCTGTATCTTCATTTTGTTTTTAGACTGGGAAAGTTATTGAATAAAATAATATTGACGATTGTTCAAGTTTGGTTTTTAAATGAAAATGACCCAACGCTATTACCAAACAAAACAGTAAAAACACATTATCGATAATTTTGAAAAATCGAAGGATTACTCTACTGTAATTGTTATTGGTAACATAACATACTAATACCACTTTAAACCAGACAATTAAGCTTAATTACTACTTAGCTTAATTCAATACAAGGCCACAAAGAGGCACCAGGTGAGAATCAAACTTGACTGGTGGTGTTTAGTGTTTACTGGTGGCTTTAATTTTAATTCTATTACTTCCTCAAAATACTACACTTTAATTATCGTATTTACCAGCCTATAAGACGTATGGTTTATAATGGTTTAGGGGACTACCACTCATTGAGACTCATCAAAGCCCCAGAGCTGTCCTTATTAAGCTTTGATAATCGCCCCCCTAGTCATAATACCAGTGCATTAGGTGCAGTATAAGGTTTGCATGTTTTTGTTTTTTTTTAAATATTCAAATTTGCGTCTTAATGCCGGCGAATACGGTAATTGTTAACTTGTTGCTCATTTTTCCGGCTTCATTCATAAAATCATAGCCTTTTCCGTTTTAATTTAATTTATTAAACAAAAATATGGTTTATTCTTTTTGTTCATAGTCATAATTTTGATGAAATCGTCTTATAAAATATCTTTAATCAAAGTTTCAATACTATTTTTTTAAATTATTCTGGATTGGAAATTTAAGAAATGTGCCCTCCACCCCAGGAAAAAAAACTACAAGTATACCTTGAATAGTGCGGTTAATTCGTTCCAAAATTTCCCGTACTGTTCAAGTTTTTAATGCAATTCAATGTGTATTTTTCTTATACTTACATTATTTGTACAGTAAATCGTACTGCCTCAAAACCCACACTGATCAAAACCGCACTATTCAAAGTATCCCTGTACTTGATTTTTATATATATTTAACAATGATTAATGACACTGGCAATGATACAACCTAAAAGGCAGAGTATAGTAGGTTCAATTATTCAAATTCAAGATATTTAGAGATAACATTAGGACATCTAGAGGGAACTGCTTATCGTAAATGTTTGGGATCGACTGATTCTGATGACAATAACCATTTGATGACATGATCCGTGATCAGAGGTGTAGCTAGAGATCGGGAGGGGGGCTTGACCCCTTGAAGGCCCCCTCCAATATGCGAGGTTTGTCAATGACTAGAAATACAGTAGGTTAACTTGGGCTAGGTTTTGGAAGACCCTCTTCCCCGAGAGCCCGGTGAGGGTTCATTTCCAAATAGTCCCATCCCTTCCCCTCCCTCAGGCGGGCATCTGTTGGTGATTATAATAAGCGACTTCCTTTCCTCTAAACATCTTGGTTTCAAAAAGCCTATTACTCACAGCAGGTTTTAAAACATTAAGGTGTGTCATTTGAAGCGAGTATATCTATTGGAAAACGTGGATTAGATTATCACATGGCATCGAATTACTACTACACTTGACTACAAAACGGATTTAGTGACTGTCTCCAATGCACACATGGTGTATTGTGTCACGCTTCTCCTCTACAGTAAATAAATAGACGAGACATATATTCGGGTGGGTGGGATTGTGTCATTTAAAATGTCTCATTTGGGGAAATCGATTCATTGGAAAACTTTTGAAACTGAAGTCAGAAAATTACACCCTCAACAGATTTTTAACGTTTGGGAGAGAAAATAGTAATAGTAAAATTCAGTTAACGTATTATGTCGCAATGCAGACAGGCAGGCAGGCCATGCTATTAGAATTAACCCCGAAAATTCAGACCCTAGTCATGCTTTGCCACGTGATTAGCTTTATCGAAATTTGTACCGGAGAAAAGTAGATGGGGTTTGTTTGTTTTTAATATACCTGTTTCGAGGTGAGAGGACTATATGGTCATCATTAAAATTTATCAGCCTGAGAAGGGAGTGTATTTGTTTGTTTTAAACACTTCGAAAAAAAGACTTAAACTTGGTATTTTCGAGAGTTTTTGTTAAAACACACGAAATGAAAATCTTCAAATTAAGTGTAAAAAAAATCCAAAAGTGAAATAAAAGTAAGCACTTCAGTTATTTTAGAGACGTGTGAATACGATTTTAATTTTTTTTTGCACAGTCGGGAGCACTTCAATTTTTTTAGATCTGAAAGCTGGTATTGTATGAAGAAAGAATGAATAGCAGTGAAAATGTTGATAATGTCGACAAAAATAACTCTGAAAAGTTTTCAAAATTATTTTTCATCCAATTTGATCGTCGAGTGCCTTCGCTCACAATAATAATTTTGGACGCAAAATTACAAGATCTCTCGGGTTAGAACTTGGATTGTTCTTATTTCCATTTATGTTTTATTGTGCCTAGTAATTTGAAAGTGTGTATGTCAAGACTGCAGTAGCCACAATTTGGTCTGTTTCTAATTATAGTTTTTCATTGTTTATATTTTCTGTATCTTTCTTTACTTTCCAAGGTATGAAGAGCAAGTAACAACTAGTCTGGGAAACTTACAGTGCTGACTCGCATTTGGAAAAAAATTGAATTTCTGGGACATTTCATTAACTTGAATTTGAATCCTTTTACTTTTTAGTATCACTTTACTTCAAGCCATCTTTTAATCCTTTGACTCCTTCTACTGATTTGTTAATTTTTATTAATTGGTTACTTGTTGTTATATTAATCACTAATTCAAATGAGTATTGACCGAACCAAATGTTAGCATAAAACGTCGCCCATTATAACACTAAATATTTCAATGTTTTTTGTCATAGTGGGTAATATCATTTGACATTTTTGGTCATCCATACTTCAGCTGTTCCATGGGATACTCGCAAATTTAAGCAGGCTTTCATCAGTCGTGATTAGGAAAAGTTTCTCAACACCCATATAACCCTTGAACTGACTTCACAGGCATCAGATGCCCGCTTTGAATAAATATTTTTTTTCAATATATTTCTTTAAAAAAAGAAGGTAATTTTTTAAAAAATCTAGTTTAGGGACTTATTGATGTGTGTACGAATAGTGTATTTCAAGAAGATTTTAGAGAACGCTTTGAATATCACCGAATCTCTTTCAGAAATAGAAACATTTGTTTTAAACTTGGAAAGTAACCCAATTTTCCCAAGTTCAGGTATCAGTTTGTGATGAAAGTTCTGTTCATTATTTTTTTTGCACTTGCAGAAAAATCCTGCTATTATAGTCAGGGAACAAAGCAAACAATTTGATATTAGTCACATGACTGTTCATTGCAATATGAAGAAGCTATGAAAAGTGTCAAAGGTTTGAAAATGGATCCCATGTGACCTGTCCGTAGTGAATCATCAGCAATGTGTTGATTGTCATAAGTCACTGCATTCTTGGAAGCTCCAGGTCCTTTTTTTGGCCAGACTTGTTACTAGTGATGGAAAACAAATCCTTTTTTCCCAATGTCAAATGTATCGTCAATCGCTCAGTTGCAATGATAGTCCTATGCCCAAGCCAAGAGGCGACATTCATTCGAAGATCTTGTTGAGTCTCTCTAGGGATGACTGAACCATCACAGTGAAGTGACCAAAGATCTCATTTGGGAAAAAATGATTCATTGACTTTTCTCTCCTGACCTTGCTCTTACTGACTATCATTTGTTTAGGAGTTTGCAAAATCGTTTTGAGAGACAAAAACTCACTCCAAGAGAAGAGGTTGAAATTCAGTTGGTTTCATCATTTCGATGAAAATCAAGGAATTTTACGATGCTGGTACCAAAAAACTTGTCGTTAGATGGAATAGGGTTATTGGAATCAAAGCGTATATTGATGATTAAGTTTATCTATTATCACCACTATATCAGTATTTCTAAATAAATTGAAGCATTGGACTGAACTTTCTTACAAACTAATAGATCCTTTGATCATTACAAATCTATGAGCTAATTTCATTTCAAGTTGTCATTGTTCAACAGAGTTGGTAATGAAACTGGAAAGGGAAAATAATACAAAGAAATAAAAATAGATAAAGATCTGTTATTAAAAACTGTTTTATAGGTTTCTTTAATTTTCAAGTTGATCTGCCTGACTGGTTGTGTGTATATTTATCACTTGTACAGGTGGCACCAATGGAGCTAGTGGGCTAAAAATTAAAACCTGTACTCCTTATGTCTAGAAAAAATTTTCTATCTCCCCTCCTCCTTGGTTTTTAGTTAGGGTTTGATTTGCAATATACATTTATGCTAAATTGATTCTTCAATTTGTGGCCCAACAGCATTCACACTTGTAATTTGAAAATTCAGACTATTTTAGTTATCACTTCCCAACAAAAGACAAGAGACATAACTTATTCATTGATCACCCCTTTTCCAAATATTTTACTTGATCACCTCCAACACAGCCTTTTGCCAAAAGACGTTGGTCATGGTTTCTATTGAGTGACCAATCAGATCTATTCTGAATAGTAGTTATTTACCAAGCTTTGCTTAGTCTGATACACAAGCCTCAAGTTGCTTACAGTACATGCTATTTCTAAATGGTCACTCATCTAAATACTGATCAGGCTCACCAATGTGCAGTTGTTGTAACAACATGAGCAATGCCAAAATTGTGCTCAATAGTCAGAACAACTCTGTTGACTTGATTCACACAAACCAACAAGCCAGACTGCTGCAGGGTCAAGCACCACTCTGACTTCTATTCCAACTGCAACTTTTGTATTATATTCATAGAATAAATAAATTCATTGATATATAATAGGACTTGTCAGTTTAGCTCAGTTGGTAAGAGAGCTGCCTACCAATCATTTGGTCATGATTTCAAATCAAGGTAGGGAAATGTTAATTTTATAGATTTGGTTCAACATGACGTGATACGCAAACAGCAAAGAATTTACTTCACTAAATAAGGTGAGAATTGTTCTTGTTCTTCTTGTTAGCTTTCAATGGGACAAGCTCAATCTTTGTGAAGAAGAAAATTCTGCTAGTGTTAAAAAGAAGGGTATACAACCAATGCATCTTCCCGATAGTCACCTATGGAGCTGAAACATGGAACTTAACCAAAAGATTGACCTGCAAACTGAGAACCATGCTCAACACAACATGGAGAGATCACAAGACAGCACAATATATTAGAGGAAAAACGGGAATCTGAGTTATCATAAAATTCATAAGAAAACTTAAATGGCAAGGGTTAGTCATATTGCAAGAATGGCCAACAACTGCTGGAAATCACTACTCATAGTTTGGATCCCCAGAGATCACATGTGAAACCAGGGCCAACAAAATATAAGATGGCATTTCTTACTCAATAAGTTCAAACAGTACTGACTCCATGACACCCATGATGGAGAGGTCTGGCAAATCATGAGGAAGGTGTATGTCCAATGATGGATGCAAAAAGGCTGATGATGATGATGAAAGGAGTTACCAGAGTAGACAAATTTTCGATATCAAAGGAGTTCCCAAATTAACAAGTCAACACCTACAGGACCACAATTGTCAATTGGTGTTGATCAAAACAACGTAAAAATAGAATGAAAACCTAAAAATAGATTTTAGGTAATGAAAGCCGGAGGAATAAACAAGGTTAAGAAAGCTTAGAGCAGAAAGAGGAAAAAAAGTTGATTTCTGGGAATATAATGAACCACCAACACAATTCACAAACACGTAGGCAGTTGCTACTTCAGTTGCTGCAAATGTTAATTTTTTAAGTGAAATCAGATGAAACATCTCTCCAGATAAAATTGATAATTTTTCTCATTAATTCCCAATCTAAAGCTAATGTCCATAATTTCAAAGTATCCTCCCATCTTGCAAAAAAGAAGATTAAATCACATTTATTTTCTCCTTGCCAAAAAGACCCAAAATGTTGGATCTATATCGGTTATCCCCACCAAGAAAATGAAAACTTTATACCAAATTCTAATCACTGCTGGTGTGGGGAAGGCTTATGAAATGAAGTTAGCTTATCAATTCTCATCAATCATGAAAATTTTGGTCTTGTAGAGACTAATGAAAAATCTCCCAAATACTCTGTCCAATATTGCTATTTTCTTCTTATTTCAAACTTCTGATAAGCTTCTCCTTCAGATAAAGCTGCAAAGATCTAACAACTTAACTGATCAGGAACTCAACTAAAAAAATATTCAAGACTGACCTTTCTCTGGAGTGGTCTGTCATATACATCTTCTTAGTTGAGTTACAAATCACAAGACTGTTTGTTCAGTTAGATATAATAGACTGACCTTTCTCACTAATAAATCATCTTGAGTAGAAACTTTGGTCTGGGGAGTAAGGGTCTCTCTTAATGGAACCAGAACTTTCACTGTCAGTATGGGACCTACATCTGGTTTGGGGTGGGGGACTTGGGTCTCTCCTTAGGAATTTAAATCTGACTGGAGCCTTTATCCTGGAGGTTAGGTGGGATCTAGAATAAATTATGTGCCGAATTAACCCAAGTCTTACCTGTAGGATAATAAAACAATTTTTCTTTCTAATTTCACCAATATTTTACTAATTGACTTATAGTAATTCTTGAAATTTTGTATATTTTCAAATATTGACTATATTATTTTTATGTATTGAGATGCCCTGGAGAGTCAATACTAATGAATAAATAAATAAGTAAATGAAAGAATTCAGACAAGAACAGTTTCAGAATGTTGGTAGCAGGCTCAGGCAGAGGGGGTGCAGTGGGGCCATATGGTTCCAGCCTAAGATTTTGAGTCAGCCTACTCGAGAGGCTTAGCTGGAGGCAAGGACAATGTGAAGTTACTTGTTAGCATAAAATTGGCGCCTACTTTTTCCATCTGGCCCGGGCCTACTGCCAGCTCTGTCCGGGCCTGGTTTGAATACAAACATTGTATGGCATTGAAGCTATAATTGTTTAAACTTGAGCCCAAATTCACATGGTTCTCCATGTTTCTATCAGATAAGCATCAGCAGTGGGTGGAAGAAGTATATAACAGAACTGTATCTGTTAATGAGAAGAATGCACCTTAATATTTAGTCTCCTCTCTCGTATCAGATTGTTCTTCCAAAAGATATAATGGGATCTAAGTATTGATTTTTGTAAATCTTTGTTGGAGAAATTAAAAGCTGTTGTTCCAGATCTGATAAAGATGTTTGATAATTGTTTTCACCCAAGGGACAGTTGAAGAGATGTAGGGGAGATTAGGTATTATTTGTGTGTTTCTCTTGTGGCTGGGGGGTGGGTCTTCTTTTTTTTTTCTTTTTTGAATGAAAGCCAAAGCAATGAAACGGTTAGGCACAATTATTATCTATCTCCAATCCAAGTTGACTTCACCTTCCCTCTACAACAAGAACAAGCCTCGTCTAATACAGATGAGTAAACTCTTCCCTGTTATCTATCTCGCCACATTAAACCAAACTGATGAATAGAATTATCAGTTTCCTATTGTGATTTCAGATCATGACAAAGAGATTGCAAGGCGACCCATCAATTGAACTAAACCTACGTGTGTTATAAATCTTCAGATTTATTTGTTACATGTACAACAAAAAGTTGCAGTAATCACCTTTAGTTAGAATAGAAGTAAGAGTAGAGTTCGACCCTGCTGTAGCCAGGCTTGTTATTTAATTGTAATAAAAACAAACATATTTGGTCTTATTTTACTGTTGTTTCAATAATTTGCTTCACCTTTTTTCTACAGACCTGAGTCTTTACATGTTTGATGTGTGTTGGTATGCATATGTTTTCAAACTGTGATCAACTAATGGATTGATTTAGCCCAATGAAGAATTTTGGTTGTATGTTTCCTTGGGTGTGATGTCATATTCATGCTCCGACGGCAAACACAAAGATTTAAAGTATTAAAAAACGTGTGTAATGAAAAACATCCATATTTTTTTTACTGATCTTGATAATGACCGGAAATATGGTTGCAAGCAGTGAATCACAAATATTTGGACAACGTTAACATTGATTGGATCTTGACAGGTGTTTTCTCCCATCTAAACAAAGGAAGTTACCTAAAAATTAAAAAAAAACATTCCTTGTCTATATCAAACATATATATATATATATATATATATATATATATATATATATCTCATTATCATCATCATCATGTCGACTGTTTTCCCTATCTCCTTCCAAGATGAGTGTGGTTGCGCTAATCTCTGCCATGTCTCGCTGGCAAAATTTCCTATCACATCTCACCATCTTGTGTCTGGACTTTTTCAATTGCGTCTAGAGTCCCAGAAGCACCAATCGGTTAGCTTTTTGCCCCATCTGATGTCCCTTCTTCTTCCTATATACCCTGCCCATCTCTATTTTTGTTGTTTAATTACTTGCATGATATCCTTCACTCTGGTCGCCTCTTGGATTCATGGTGATCTTCTATCATATGAGTTATATATAACATGTATATGTATAACTTATCACTTACCCATTCCTAATGAAGCCGATACAGTTAATTGGTTTCATCTATCAAGCTTTAGAAACATTGTTCTACTTTTATTGTTCCCAGATAATTGAATTTTATTTCACTGATCCTTTATAGTTCAATAATAACAATCATGTGTTGGAATATAGTTTGATGATACATAAAAACGAATACAGTATTGCCTCTAAGTAAGTACATCGTTACCACTTTTTAAAGGAAGGTAATTTTCTTCTAAACCAAACACAGCAGGATTTTATTATTTCTAATGAAACATTATACAACCAAAATGGATATCATCAGCTATTACTTATGACCAAACTCTACAGCATTGAAACTCTGTTGCAAAACTTTTTTCCGTAGCATCGTACCCATTTTTGGACAGTAACATACTAATATCTTTGACAATAGAATCTCAATGCTGTAGAATTAGATCATAAATAATACCTGATAATATCCGTTCTGATTGCGTAATGTTCCTCGAGAAATACTAAAATTCTGCTGTGTTTTGAGAAAATTAATTTTCTCTAAAAAAGTGATTGGAGTGTACTCATTTATTGGTGACACAACATCTTTAAGGGTTTTGTTTCAAGTCCCTTGAGAAAAATCTCCTTTCTTCCTTTTTTGTTTCTTTGACTTTAGTTCAAGCGTACTTTTTTGGTTTTTCAGGTTAAAGTATTTTGTAAATTCTTGTTTTTTTTTTTTCTTTATCCTCGTGAAGTTATATGCATATGCGTATAAACCTGACACAATGCCAAAGTTACTCTCATCACAAAGAAAATTAAGTGAATAGTTGTAATCTGAAACTTTCAGAAAATATCCGTTACTGAAAAAAAACCAAAAAAACTCCAATACAAATCCTCCGATTGCATATAAACTCAGAAATGTTCCAGGAGAAGCTACAATGTTGAAAATAAAATTCCTGCTGGACAGATTCCTACAAAGCATGTGGGATGAGCCAATACTTCCTAGATACAATACTGAGGCAGTGTCCAACTAGATGATTCATCAGAGCAGGACACAGGACAGACACTTTATGATGATCTGCAGAAATTAACTCCTTTGGAAGTCAAACAGAATGACTAATGACAACAAAAAAATGTTAGCTTGTGCTCAATTCTGTACTTTTTGCATCTAAGATGTTTTCTGTTGGTCACTAACATATAAACCAACACATTGACATACATCCATCAATCAAATAGATTGAACACTATACAATGAAAATTTCAGATCAAAATTCCGGTGATAATTGTGTCAGTTATGTACTAATTGGTCTACCTGCATAAAACTATAGAAACTTCTTCTCCTCTATCACCTGAAGATTATCAAATATGAGTCTAAGGTTACCTTGATGTACAAAGAAATTAACAATGTCAGAATTAAATGAAATAAAATCAATCAAAGGAAATTACATCTGCAGAGTTCATATATCAATAAATTCCTATTATTGAACATTGTTAAGTGCTTCTGTAAGAAAGAAAGTTTCTTTCATATTCTTATATACAATTCAATACGGCCTATCCATGTTCACATTTTGTCAATATTTATAAGGTTAATCTGTAGAGTAAAATTCCTGAGACTCTAATCAAAATCAATTTCTATAATCTATGAATAGACTGGCTAACAGGCAAAGAGTGCTACTGAGTTTTGATATAACAACGCAAACCAAATTATGAAAAGATAGGTCTGGTTACTTGCTCAATAGAAACCCTCACTTGAACATCCCTTGGCAGCATTCCATGCTAGGAAAAATTGATTTAAGTTGGACACTAACTATTGATTGGACTCTAACTAAAGGATCGATTTAGTATAAACTTGCATTGCAAGTTGAAACCCCTAATAAAAACCTATTGGGGAGATATTCAAAAAACAAAGAAATTTTTTTTCTAGATATGATAAGGAGTAGATGTTTGAATCTTTAGCTCTTAAACTCCATTGGTGCAGTTTGTACATGTGATACTTACATACTTACATACATACATACATACATAGCCAGCTAGACCAACATAAAAACTGAAGAAACCTGTAGTAAAGTTTTTGGTTGACGGTTTCTAATTATGGTGAAGATGATGGGGAATATTCGTACATCAACAAAAGGGGCATTAGACTGGAAAATAGCTGATCTTTTGGTAAGCACATCCAATAAAATGAATTAAAGTTCTGAAATGATGAACTAATTCAAAGGATTACACATCTGCATTGCAAAACATTGCTTTAATTAGGGAATAATTACTTCCTGGTTCCCATGGCAAATTGCGGAATATAATATCGATTTATTGGAAACATTCTGGACCAAAATATTTTCTCATTTAAAGAAATGAGTCAGATTAAAAATACTTATGAGCTTTAAAAGATCTTCAGAATCTTAGATAAAACTGAAAGGCAAGTGCAGTTGCACCTTGGATCAGAGTGTAGTATCTGACCCTTTTGCACTGGAGTCTTGTTACACTTTCTGACTGAGAAACCTACTGGAGGAATAGGGAAAATTGAGGGGAAATAGGTGTGGAGAAAGAAATTTAGGAAGTAAGAAAGCTAGAAAAAACAAAAAGAAAACCAGATGAAAGGTAAAAATAATTATATATATATATATATATATATATATATATATATATAATACAAACATAGGGAAGGGATGAAAGTGAAAGAAATGCATACAGCCACATGTTTACTGGCTGGATATCAAAAGACAATGAGCGGATGATCGAAAGTCAGGTAGGGATGGAAAGGCATGAAAAGTGCGTTACATCAAATATCTTCACGCAGAGATAGCACAAAAGAAAGATAAAAGAGAGGATGCTGGAGAGAAAATTTGTGCATTCCTCATTCTTTTTTTGTGTATGAAACTAATCTGTGTTTGTATCACATTCAGATAAAAACATGCCTGGGCAATTGAGGGGGAGAATGATAAGATGCAAGCAAAGGATGAGAAAAGTAGAGGCATGAGATAACGGATAATCTTAGTTGTCAACACCCATTGAATTTCGAGCTAGTACCAAATGGAACAGCTAAGTTATCAATTTGGTAAACAACTCTATACTCACACACCCAAATACAGGATGTACGTTGTCACCCTATCCTTCATATTTATTTGTATCCTGGTAGGATAGGTCTTAAGTAAATAACACAGATTAAACTTTGTTTGACCTTGTGGTTTAGTAGCATATAACTTATTGTAAACTCCACTAAGGATTTAAGGCTAGACAAAAAAAACATTCATCATTTCAGTAGCATACATTATATATTATTTGTTCTTTACAATCTGTTTTAGATAACCATTCATAATTTTTTTTCTAGTAATGCTTTCATCATAATTTAAGTCACTTTTCTCTGCAACAATGCGGATTGTGTCTATGGCCATCAGTAAACTGCAAAGATTAAGTTATAGGCAGAGTTAGAACTTGAAGATTAAGTTATAGGCAGAGTTAGAACTTGAAGATTAAGTTATAGGCAGAGTTAGAACTTGAAGATTAAGTTATAGGCAGAGTTAGAACTTGAAGATTAAGTTATAGGCAGAGTTAGAACTTGAAGATTAAGTTATAGGCAGAGTTAGAACTTGAAGATTAAGTTATAGGCAGAGTTAGAACTTGAAGATTAAGTTATAGGCAGAGTTAGAACTTGAAGATTAAGTTATAGGCAGAGTTAGAACTTGAAGATTAAGTTATAGGCAGAGTTAGAACTTGAAGATTAAGTTATAGGCAGAGTTAGAACTTAAAGATTAAGTTATAGGCAGAGTTAGAACTTAAAGATTAAGTTATAGGCAGAGTTAGAACTTGCATCCCTTTTATCCAAAAAGCCTAAATATTACAGTTTCTCCACCAGTTGAGCTATCAGAGCTTATGGTTGGCAGATGATCAAATCTAACCCTTAATACCATTATTATTCTCTATTTTTTCCTGATCACTTGGCACCATACTTATTATTGTTTTTATGTCCACTAGAAGTATTAGTAGTTGTAGTATTATTCTAAATCATTTTTTATCAGATGTAGCCTCATCAATGATTAATGGTTTTTGACTAATATTAATTTTTGTTACTTTTCATCACGACTACTCAGACTGTCAGTCCATGGTCATCATTGAACTGCATGGATTAAACATATAGATTAACCCCTAGGCGACACTCAAATATTCATTAATTTTTATCATTGAAGTCTAAATATATCCTTTATAATTTTGGTCGTATTGTTGTCTAGCAGGTCTTTCAGAGATTCAGTTTGTCTAGCTAGTTTTTTTCTCTACTAGAATATTTCAAGACATTTAGAAGAACATTGCCAAGACTACCACTTCTGTACTCAACAGGTAAAAGGTCTTATTATTAATATCAGTGCTCTATTAATTACTTTGTTTTCTTTTGTTACGGTATAGCAGGAGTAGGTGATTTATGTCCATGGACCAGAACAGGCAAACACAGAGACCTTGACTGTCATGGTATCAAATTTTGGAACACTGACCTTACTTTTTATGTTTTAAAGCTTCTTTGTGTCTTTTGAATAGTTTCAAAAGATGCTTTTATTGAAATAGATTGTGATTAAACTAAGTTATTTGATTACTAATTGGCATCTTTACTTGAACACAAATGATTTATTCACATTCATTATTCATTAATTTGAGACAAAATATAACTAGATAATTCTTATATTTCTACCCTTTTCTGGCTTTTATCTGGCCCAATGTCCACTCATTAACACACATTTCAGCCTGCAGAGGCCAAAAGGTGGCTGACCCTTAATTGCTAAATAGTCTATTTGAAGACAAATATGAGGGTTGATTGATAGGTAAGATTTATCACGCACAAGACAGCACAGTGTATAAGGAAGAAAATGGGTGTCCGGTGATATCATAGAAACTATTAAAAAACTCAAATGGCAATGGGCAGGCCATGTTGTAAGAATGAAAGACAACCGATGGACATCACGTCTCACAACATGGATCCCCAGAGATCTCATAAGAAACTGAGGCCGACAGAACACAGATGGAGAGACAAACTAGACAAATTCAGGAAATACTGGTTCCGTTATGCCCATGATAGAGAAGTTTGGCGAATCCTGGGGAAGGTCTTTGTCCAACGATGGACATTAAAAGACTGATGATGATGATGATGATGATGATGGCCAATAAAGAAAATAGAAATAGGACATGTATTCTGTTGTATAAGTCCTGTTCAAACATGCTTAGTATCAGTTCACTGTGTTACAGTATTGGGTAATAGCATTCATTAGTCATGAATACTACGTCCAAGTTATGTATAAAACAGCAATCAGTGACAGAATTTTTGGCACCGGAAGGTTGTGCACCAATCAAAATTCACAGATGTATGAAAGCAATTTATGAAGCAGAATAAATCCTGAAAGGAGAACTTTTTTTTTTTTTTTGTTTGCAACATGACGATGCAAAGCTGCATTTTGTGCAAACGGTGAGAAACCTGAAAATAACAGTTGTTTCACACACTATGTACAGTTTTAATTTCGTACTATCAGATTTTTAGTTGCTCCCAAAATTGAGAGAGGCATTAAAAGGTCAAAATTTTTCATTTTCGATGCCAAAGTTGAAGTTGCTGTGTACAATTATATCAAAAGTATACCAGAAACTTTCTTCGTGGATGGAATGGAAAAGTGTATAGAACGTTTGGAAATATATGTAGCACTAAATGATGACAGTGTTGAAAAATAAACGTGCAATTTTGAAGAGAAATGAATTGATTTCCTCTTGATATCAGTTTCATTATTCCGTCTGGTGTAAAACTTGCTTTATAGGACTGGAGACCTTATTTATCAATTACCCCTTCTAAATCAGAAGCAGTGTGGGCATTTTCATGTCGCGTTGACCACAGTGAGTTCAAGATAAATAGGATATAAACATTGCATAAATTTCCTTATCTCTCATTTGTCAGGAAAACGGGTCTGGTTAGTTGCTCAATAGAAACCATCATGTCATCTACATCTTTTGGTAGCATGCCATGTTGAATGTGATCAAATGAAAAATTGGAAAAAAGGGTAATTGATGAAGAAATTACTTCTCTCGCCTTTTGCAGGTCACTAAAAAAGTCTGAATTTTCAAAAAACAAGTGTGAATGCTGCTGGACACAAACTAAGGGATCAATTTAGGATGAACCTAGATATCAAATTGGATCCCCAAATTATCAAAAAACAAAAAAAGTTTTCCCTACTCATTGATGGGAGTGTATGAGCAAAATTTCTTGGGGTTTCTACTATGAATGGTTATGACTGGACAAAGTCCAAATACATAGATACATAGACACCAGTGGTGTTCAATTTCCAAAATCTCAGATCGTTGACTGTTCATTTGCTCAATGCCCATTGGTCGACTCTGAATTCCTTGCCAAACTAAGGAAAGTAATTCAAAGGCCTCGTTTTTATAATTGGTTATTTAAAAAAGTACCTTCTTTTTTTTTTAAATTGGTTCACTATTTATGGAAAAAAAAGCATTTATTGTAAAATTTGTAAATTTACTATTTATTTATGATAAGAATTAGTATGGCTTTTATAATATACATTGTGTATAAGATATATGAAGAAAAAGAAGATTTTTTATGCACCATAATATGAGTACAGATATATACGCTTGTTTGTTAGTTGAATATAGTACATAAAAAAATTTTCAATTATGAATCTTATACACAATATGTATTGAAAATACTATATCTTATAAGTAAATAGAACATTTACATATTTCACAATAGATGCTTTTTTTTTTGTCAACCGGTGTTTTTGTAAATAATAAACTATGAAAGAAAGGTCCTCAAATTATCTTCCTTTGTTTTTCGGGTAATTCAGAATTGATCAATCAGTGTAGAGCAAAAGAAAAGTCAGTAATCGGAGAGTCAGGAAAATGATGTAGGCCCTATAGATACTTATAAAGGTCAGAACACATGAATAACCTGAACCCAGCAACAGTGCTTGAATTGGTCTGTTGTGGATAGCAGTGATAAGAATTTAAGCACTGTATTTTTTTATTTTGTTCATTCCCGTACACACCTTGTGGAGCATCGGGCCACAACCACTCTGCTGTGGTTTCAGTAACCAGCAGGTTTCTATGGGGTGTAGTTGCTGAACCACACTCAATCTTCCTGTTTTTATTCCAGGCTTGGGACCAGCTGCAGCAGTTGCCAAGCTCTAGTTTTTCTTTCTGCCTTGCAGAGTTAAAGGGTTCCAGCCACCCTACTATTTACCCATAACTGGGGAGTAAGTGAATTCATACCTCTTCCAAGGGCATCAGTGCAAAGTGAATGTAGTAAGCCTTTGGCTTTGTTCGCTCAAGAATTTCAGTTCTTCAAAGTTGTTGATAATGTAAATAAATGTTTGCATCTTATCAATTTCATCTGAGGTTTTATTAAAAAGTGACCTTACTCTTTTAAGTGGAAGAGTCCATTGTTTCAAATGGTGGATAGGAGATGTTTTAATCGACAAAATTGTTACCTTCCATTGTTACGGATAGATAGACAAAGAAATAAAAAAAGCCACCCTGTTCATAGAATGGATAGATTCTCTCTCTCTCTCTCTCTCTCTCTTTCTCTCTCTCTGATAGTGATTTGTCTATGTATTGGAGTTGAGCCCTGGTGTAAAGAGGCATTGAGGGCAGAGTGTTAGAAACAACAGAGTTGATGAATATCTTACGAAAGAAAAGAAGGTGGTAATGGTTATTAAAATGTACCTAAAGAACTTCCAACTGGCAAGAGTTACAGCTTGAGATGTATCTATTAATGAACAGCAATTTTAGAAACTGTCAACCAAAACTGTCACCATAAGTTCTTTGGGTTTTTAAGTTGGTCTGGCTGGCTTGCTATGTATGTATGGCGTGTACAGGCTTGCTCCAACTAAGCTAGAGGGTTGAGAATTTCAACATTCACTCCTTGTTATATCTACAAAAAAATTTTGTTTTGTTTTGTTTTTTGACCCATCCCCACCCCCTAAAAAAATAGGTTTTTAGCGAGGGGGCTCAATTTGAAATCTGAGTTTATGCTAAATTGATCCCTTAGTTTGTGTGCTCTCATGCTTTTTTTTATTTTTAAATTTGGATTTTTTTTGCAATCACTTCCCAACAAAATGCCGAAGAAGTTATTCATTAATTACTCCTTTTCCCACTTTTTTAATTGATCACCCTCAACACTACATGCTACCATAAGTTGGTCATATGACTGTTTCTATTGAGTGACTAACCAGACCTGCCTTGTTTGTTCTTTTTATTACATTCTGTTATCAATCTCATCTTAGAACCAAACGTAAGTTGATGCAAGATTTTGATGAGCAATTGGCCAACCATTTTAACCTCCCACGTTGGAACTTATGAATATAAATGGTATGCAACAGTCATCCATTTATTTTCACCTTTTTATTGTTTAAAAAGTTCAATGGATATGATAATAAAGATGCTGCAGACTTCAGTATGAAATAACCATCAAGGTTTTCTTGGGCCATTCTGCTTTTTTGTTTTCGATTCAAAAGAGCACAATGATATTTTATGCATAAAGGGAGAGATCAAAGATTTTGAACTGGGTGGAGTCCAAATGGAAAAAGTTCACTGAGGGTACAGCTGGTGATCAGTATTGTAGTGGCTGTGAGGATTGGGTGTGATTGCTCTTGGTAAGTCAAGTATGGATGACTTCATCTACGTGTGTGTGAGAGCTTTCATTGGGTTTCAATATTTTTTGGTTTATTGTATGTTTATGAATAAGTATTTACATACTCGACCTTTCATGTTGAATCAAAAAGTTTTGTAACTTGAAATATTTGAAACTTATGTGAGCAAATTTCAGGCTATTGACCTAAATTTCATTAATGCAAACATTAATTTTTGTTTTGTTTTTCTGATTGGAATATTTGAACTTTCTATAATGATATCATGAATCGGATTAACTTGATAAAGCTATAAATAAGTAATGCACATTGAAAGCAGGGATGCTAATTGTTTAAAGGAAATGTAAATTAACAATCCAAATTTGGGAACTCCAATATATCATAAAGTTGATTTTTTATCTTATACTTCTTTGCCAACACTTACAAATAAGTACATGAAACAAGTTTAGTTAGTCACTCAGTAGAAACCATAGTGTTACCAATGTCTTACTATGTTATGGTGATCAATTAAAAAGAATGTTGTGTTTGGAGTTATCAATAAAAAAAATTAGAAAAAGGGGTGATCAATGAATAAGTTACTTCACTCACCTTTTGTTGGGCAGTGATTACTAAATTTTCCAAAAACATGTGTGAATGCTGCTGGACACAAACCAAGTGGCCAATTTAGCATAAAAATTCTTTGTAAAATAAACCCTCAGTACAAAGCTGTTATGTTAGGGGAAATTTTCAAAATACAAAAAATAGAGTTTTTTCTTGGCATAATGAGGAGTAAATGTTTAAATTTTCAGCCCTTTGGCTCCATTGATGCGGCATCTACACACAATACATAAATAGCTAGTCAGCCCAGCTTAAGAACTGAAGAAACCTGTGTAGACAGTTTTAGTTGACAATTTCTAAAAAAAAGAATGCAAATTTGAAAAATCTAAAACAAGGAATGTAATCTCTGATCAAAAACAAGAAAGTTACATGATCTGGCATTTTGCATTTGAATTTGTGTCAGAGCTTTTTAGAATTTACAGAAGACTGAAATGAAGAAGAAATTTATCATTGAACTAATAAATAAGAAGAATTATATGGAATAAGATGGAGGATATTTATATCAGATTGAAAAACAAAATAATAATCTGTTGTTTCTGAGGATTATTTATTATTACTCGTGATTGTTTTGGCTTTTTATCTATAAAATTTCATCATCTAGACATTTCAGAAAAGATTTCTAATTGTGCTTCACCTGCCTTTTCTGGAATACACATCTGGCATATCTGTTTTGAACAAGATAAAAAAAAAGATGAGACAGATTAACATTCCAAGCAAGGGGAATTACAAAATACCAGCACCCATGTATACTCCTTTTTACCTCATGAACTGAGAGACAGTGGTGGTAAAATCAAGTCATCCTAATGAAAATGCTACCAGTAAAGCTTGAACCATGAATTCATGATTTGAAAAAAAAAAATTTCGCAATAGAAACCTTCATATGACCAATGTCCTTAATCAGCAGGCAGTATTGAGAGTAATTAATTAAAAATTAAAAAACGGGTGATCAATGTATTAATTACTTCTCTCGTGTTTTGTTGGGCAATGATCAATAAAAGTCTGAATTTTCAAAAGAACCAGCGTGAATGCTGTCAGACACAAACAATGAGATCAATTTAACATTGCAAATTGAATCCCTTACTAAAAGTCTATTTAGGAAGGGGTTAAAAAAAAAGGAGAAAAAAAAAAGTTTTTTCTACACATTGAGGGGAGTGTGTGTGCAAATTCCAAGTTTCAACCATGAACTAGGGCTGTGTGAAGTCCAGATACATAGATACATATAAATATTAGAACATATGAATAGCCTTAACCCAGTAATGGCGTTTAAACCTGTCTGTTGTGGTTAGCAGTGATTAATTTTGCACAGACTTATCAGCAGCTAACCTTGGGATAGATGTGAGAAATTACTTAATGAAATGAATAAAATAAACTCTTTGAGGCACATTCTTTTTCCTTCAACTTTAAACTTATCTGTTGATCCATGTGGGTACAAAACAAAATGGTGGGAATGAATACATAACTTTGTGCTCTTGGAGATAAAAAGCTGCTTTTGAGAATCACCTCCCACACAGATATTTCAAAAGTGGGTGGAAATATAACCTGTAATGCTTTAAAGAATCAAGACCAGAGACACTGATTTTACAAATGGGAAGGAAACTAGAAAAACCATTAGAAACAGTCAACCAAAACTGTCACTGAAGCTGTCAACTTAGGTTTCTTCAGTTTTTAAGTCGGTCTGGCTGGCTATGTATGTATCGTGTGTACAGACCATACTGATAGAGCTAGAGTGCTGAAAATTCAAGCATTTACTCTTTATTATGTCTAAAAATAACTTTCTTCTTTTCTTGAGAAATAGTCTTCCTAAATATTTTGGGGGGTAGGGGTGTTGATTTGCAATGTAAATTTTTGTTAAATTGATCTCTGTAGCGCTATATTCTATGATGTGAAAAAAAAGGCTCCGTTCAAAACCTGCAATTCTGTTCATGCAACTTTTGACAGCATTTGGCAACTTTTGGCAACTTTTGGCAGTATTTGTTTCTGTAAAAATATATTTGTTTTCAATTGATTTTTCTAGTTAATCCCCGTTAAAATGTCCAAAACAAAAATAAACAATCATTGCATCAAAAATAAAACAAAAGTATTGACTGAAATGCAATATAATTCATTGGGAAATTAAAAAGTTATAAATATGAAGTGTATACATTACTTATGAACCCTGTATTGCTCTCTCTCTCTCTCTCTCTCTCTCTCTCTCTCTCTCTCTCTCTCTCTCTCTCTCTCTCTCTCTCATTAGAAAAAAGAATTATATGACATAGTGTTTTGCAAAAAAAGAAGAAAAACATTCCTTTCTCTATCCTTCCTTTCCTGTGAACACTATTTACTGATTCAAATTTGACCTGAACGAAAAACCTTTTGGCTTTCAAAGAACTGACAATTTTTGTTGCTGTTAAAAATGAAACAAAAAAATGACATTTCATGTGTAACAACCTAATATTTTTTTTTTAAATTTTCTCTTTGGTTGATTTCTTTACTCAGTCAAATACCACTTGAGTAGTTTTATATGTTAGATGGAAGAGAGCCAAGATTTCAGACATCTTATTGGTTTCTTTCCAGTTCATGCAAAGAAAATCATTATAAGCTGAAGTATTGAACCATTAGTTTGATTTTTGTATCAAGTTCATCAGATTTGTCTATGTACTAGCATACTAGTGTTGATTATATGTACATTTTCGTATATTGACATGGATTCTTTCCTTGTATAACAGTTAAGTATGTTCACAGGTACATGCCTGGTTACCATACTTAGAGAAGGATACGTGCAATTAGACTGGTACCTGAATTACAAAATATGAGTTATGTTTGGCTTGACAACACTTGAAAATAGATGGGAACGGGTGACTTAATTGAAAAGTTTAAAATAATACGTTGTTTTGAATCAGTTCAACCTAATATGTTCTTTACTTGAAGAATGTACAATGGCCTTTTTTCCCAGTTTAGAAATACTTTTTATAAAATTCTCCTAAGAACTTCATTCTTTTCTTTTTTTTCTCCCTGCCACCAATACTCAACAACTCTTACCATTCCATTTTTAACTTTCTATTTTTGAAACATAATCTGGCAATTTTCCCTGCATACCACTGTGAAATGGGGCTCACCTTGATGCTTTTGCCTTTCCTCCCTTCAGGGAACTTACATAAGTTCATGGCTTTTGGATTATTTAAAACTCAGTAAAGAGAATCTATCCTGCTCCATATAATATCCCTTCCTTCCTCTCCACCCCCTTCACTGAGAGTCTAATAGGTTTTTGCCTTATTCTTAGTGCTTTCAAAATAAATGGTCCTTCTCTCTTCATTTGCACTACATCTATATAGTGTATATTGATATTCAATAAAGTACAGGAAACCCTGATTTGACACATACCTTCCAAGTCTCACAGATTCTTTGTGAGACTCATTCATTTTGATACATTCTCACACTCACATGCATGAAAGGAAAATTCTAAAAAATGTGTTTTATCTAGATTTATTGAATTGGTCGAGATTTCTATAAAAAATCTTCGACATTTTAAATAGACTTCTGAACAACACTTATTTTCAGCACTGATATGTCCTGAAACACAATTTCAGCCAATCCTGGGTATACAATTTTCAAAATTTTCTTGAAGAGTATACCCCCAGAATTCCCTAGAAGCCCATCCCCCCCAATTTTTCTCCCTAAGTTCAGAAATTTGGTGCAGGGAATCTTATGATTCTCTTTCATTCTTAACATTGAAATTTGACAGGTATGTAAACGAACCTCAGTATAATGAATTTTGAATTCAACAGATCATTTTCATGAATATTCTGTTTTATTCCTGTGTATAAGTCATTTATGAATTATTGCAAGTTACCTTTCATCTTTCTTTCATAATATCCAATATTTGTCAATTATATCTTAAATAAATCTTATTTATGAGACATGGGTCTTCATGATTGATTTTGAAGTCACTACCAAAGAAAGAATCACTGAACTACATTGTCAAAAAAGTGAATAAATATTGCTTATCTTTTATCATAATGAAATAATTTAATATTGTACTGTATATTGTATTAAAGCTTTTTTGACATTCTAATAATCTAATAATGAAAAATGATGAGAAAAAATGGCTTCCTAGGTTACATTTGGAGTTGACCATCCTTCCCCTCCTATAAGTCCATTAAAAGTTGATGCTAATATCCAGTTGTGAAACCGCATTTTCTTTAAGATGATTGTGATACTAAAAGATCAAACTATGAATCAGAAATTGTCAATCAGAAACTGTTAACAAAGATTTCTTCAGTTTTTAAGTTGGTCTGGCTGGCTATGTATGTATCATATGTACACCCCTCTTAATAATGATAATCACTGTATAATACTTGAACTGAAAAAAAGCACTGAGTATCTTAAAGATCCTAAAAAACAATCTCAGGGTGCCCTACTGGGGAATACACTTGTTAAAGAAAATTATTTTCATTGTTCACATCGATTCTTCAGGTTATGAGCTCTATTCCTTAGTTTTGTTGCTGTATGTACCCCAGTAACAATCCCTTGGTTTTGCTGCTGTATGTGGCCCAATTAACAATCTCTTGGTTTTGCTGCTGTATGTGGCCCAATTAACAATCCCTTGTTGTTGCTGCTGTATGTGGCCCAATTAACAATCTCTTGGTTTTGCTGCTGTATGTGGCCCAATTAACAATCCCTTGTTGTTGCTGCTGTATGTGGCCCAATTAACAATCTCTTGGTTTTGCTGCTGTATGTGGCCCAATTAACAATCTCTTGGTTTTGCTGCTGTATGTGGCCTGAGTAACTATGTGGTAGAATAATCTTGTGGAGAGATCATTCACAGTTTTATAGGAGTGATAAACAAAACGATTGATAAACATGAGCTGTGAATATAATCACTAAGAGAACAACATATCCAATTGATGGCAATAATAGGTCCTATTTGAAATTATCTGAAGGTAATTATATGCAACTTATTTAAGCCAAAATGTTTTAACAAAAGCATTTGGTTGAAAAAAGAATTCATAGAACAATAATATATCATTTCAGGATTTCTGATGTATAAGATTTTTAATGATTTGTCTCTTATATGGATAATAATGAATATTATATGTGATCATAGGGACACAATGACTTGTTACAATCCATACCTTTTCCCCGAATAAGTTGAAAATCACAACAAATGAAGTAAGAAGAATACAGTATATACAGTAAGCTAATCAAAAACTATGAATTTTATTAAGAGAAAAAGTTTCAACTAATCTAACTCAAAAATTAACATTTGCAGCGATTAAAGCAGAAACCATGATTATTTGATTATTCCTGTTCATCAATTCAGTTTTCTTACCATTGATTCAATAGGCTCACTGTATTTTTTAACTTGCTTTATTTTTAATTTTCTCACTTCAATTTTTAACTTGTTTGGGGAAAAGGTATTGTTGTTCCTTGTAATGATAATGATAAACAGGTCTGGTCAGACACTATTGAAACTCTCATGTGACCTACACTTTTTGGCAGCATTCTGTGATTGGGGGATCATTTAAAACGTTGGAAAGAGTGTTGATCAATGGATAAGTTACTTCTCTTACATTTTGTTGGGCAGTGATTGCTAAAAAGTCTGAATTTTCCCCCAAAAGAGAGTGAATGCTGTACTAGATATAACATTGAAATCTACTTGTATGAAAGGGTAAACTAATGAACTTTGAACTTTTCCTGAAATGTCTGATGTCATGAGAATTCAGGCAACACAATAATGTGCATGGTTTTATCAATATTTATTGCTTTGTAGACTGAAGACTATCCTGCAGTATTCAATTTCCTCTCTCAGGTTTGTTTCATCATTACGTGAATTTTTGAGACTTTGAAAACCTACATTTTTACACTACATGAAGTCAAGTCAATAAAACAATTCATAAAAAATAAATTACTGAATTGATTTTAAAATTTAAGGATAATTGCTGGATTAATGGATTCATTAATCCTTGCTATCCATAACAGACTAGTTTAATACTGTTATTGGGTGTAGGTTATTCATATGTTCTGATATTTATATGTATCTATGTATCTTATTTGGACTTCACACGGGCCTATCTATTCATAGAAGAGATTTTGCATACCCCCCCACACACACACATATACTCGTAGTGAAAATGTTTTTGTTCTTTTCTCCCCCCCCCCCCAGGTTTTTTTGTGTAAGTTCATGCCCAGCTGCATTTACACATTTTGTGGGGAAATTCAGACTTTCTAGTGATCATAGCTCAAGAAAACCAACTTGTTCATTGATCACCCACAACACAGGATGCTGCCTAAAGATATTGGTCACGTGACTAACCAGATCTGTTTTGTTGTTTTTTCAATTCATAAATTTATCATTCAAACTATACTTGTTGTATTTTCATCAAGATAATTAATTTTACCACCAACTCTTTAATTACAAGGTAAAAAGCAGTGTACATTGGTGGTGGTAATTGAAAATTTCCCTTGCAATGCTATTTTGTTTTGGTTTAAACCCTTTCAAGACTAACCTATGTAGGTGCCAAATGCCTGAATTAAAATGTCCCAGTAAACTTATATAAGAGATCCACAGAACATGTATATTCCAGCATTAACAGAAACATCAGTATATATACGTCCTAGGAGTCTAGGAGTCTTAAAAAAGTTCGATTCAGTTGGTAAATTCCGTGTGAGATTTGTGAATAATGAGTTTCAACAAATTTGGAAGAAAATCAATATAGGGTTCATGTTTTATTCTTGTCAAATCCGACACCTGTAACATTACTTATCTCTGCTGGGGCTACAGGTGCTGCTGCAAAAAAGAAGTGAACAAAAAATGCACGCATGAAAGTTGAGGAGCTGGAACAACAAAGCAAGACAGTGATGGAAATCAACATTTCACATTTTACTTATGTTATCTGACGAGAAAGACCCCTTTGTAAACAAAACGTGAAAATGTGCCAATGCTAAACAAAAGATGCAAAAATATGTTGATAACTTATTAGTCCCTGGGGCCACTTCAGATTACAGCATTATATAGTGCCACCCACACCAATATCTCTGATGCTATGCAGTATGCTGATGCATGTTAGAACTATAAATACATGAAAAGGGAGAAACCCAAAGTTTTATTTACTTGAATTTTTACTTTTATGATAGTATAACAAATATTGTTTACTTTCATTTTTAATTTTTTTTACCTTTTCTTTGTTCTTTTTTTTCTTTTACCCCCTCCCTTTCTCTTTTTCCTTTTCTTTTCTTTTTCCTGTCTCTTTTTTTCTTTCCTTTTCTTTTTCCTGTCTCCTCTTCTCTTTCCTTTTCTTTTTCCTGTCTCCTCTTCTCTTTCCTTTTCTTTTTCCTGTCTCCTCTTCTCTTTCCTTTTCTTTTTCCTGTCTCCTCTTCTCTTTCCTTTTCTTTTTCCTATCTCCTCTCCTCTTTCCTTTTCTTCTTCCTATCTCTTCTTCTCTTTCCTCTTCTTTTTCCTGTCTCCTTTTCTCTTTCCTTTTCTTTTTCCTTTCACTTTTTCTCTTTCACTTTATCCCTTCCCCTTTCTTTTTTTTCTCTTTTTTAGATAGTAAACCATTTTACTAATTTGATATCAATTTCTCAAGTATCATGGATTGTTTCATACTGAGTTTTTTCTGTTTTGATTCCATGAATTATTTTTGTGCAGAATTCATTCAATGTTTCTGAAACATTCCACCATATTTGATTGCATAGAAGACCTTCTCTACCTTATTTCTGTAGGGAATATCTGGAAAAAAAATACATTTCTCTGAATTTCTTTCATTTATCATCAAGTGTTTTAACTCTTCCTCAAGTTCTTATCAATGTAGGACTGGTCAACAAAGTCTAAGTTGACCTTTGAAGCTATTTATTTTGGGGGGGGGGGAAAGTGGAGTTTTTGATGCTGTCAAATATGGTTAAAAAAAAAAGGCAAAGTTGTTGATAGTATACTAAGTTTCATTGAAATTAGTCCTTGTATCTGAGCATATGAGGTTTGAGACTTATGCATATATTGCAGTGCTAGGACTAATGTTATTTAATTTGTGGGGTCAGGAATTTTTTTTGCATTAATCTTCCCTTAAAATAGTATACCATTTAACAAAAATGCCAATGCTTTGAAACTGATATGGAGCATAAGAACAATGTTTGGCTTTTGGAAATTACTGCATTATTTTGGGTGTGTCAACTGTCTGGTCATCTGGGTGAAAATGGAACATCTAATTTATAACATTTTCTCTTTCTCTCTTTATGAATAAAAAAACCTGGGAACTACCGAGAATTTTATGACTAGACTTATCAGCTAAAACCATTGAATTTAGTTGTGAAGCTATGTTCACGAGCTGCTTAGTATTGAACTATATAAAATTTAATAAAAATAAATGCCTCCTCCTCAGTTTTTTGAAAGAGAAGAAGAAAAAAAAAACATATGTCTTGATATTAAAATCTCATACATTGTAAAAAACTAATAATATTGTCTTTCTCAATTTTTACATTATTATAACTTTATTGGAAGGTCTCTGTTTTAGCTAGAAAGATCATAACTATAAAGATCATAACTTATAATGCTATAACTGGGCATTAGTTATAGAATTGTTACATTTTAATTGTCATTTTTTATAGTAAGATGAAGGATGATATAAACAACAAAAAACTGTAAATAATCAACCAAAATATGACCCATTTGAAGCTAAATTTTTCCCAATGATCAACTGATCCTCTATGCCATAAACTTCTTTGGGTTTGTTGTCACAAATTCTTTGAAAGCACAAGTTATGGCTTCCCTATTATTGAACCTTTTATTATGGATATGGAGTCCAAAATGCTTAAAGAGATGATAATCTGAAGAAAAAATGTCAGGTGAATATGGAGAATGCTACAAGACTTCATCTCCCAGTTCTCTAAGCTTGGACACAGTCTGCTGAGAGGTGTGTCGTTAGGGACTGCCATGGAACATTTCATTCAGTTCACGTGGGACCCATTTTTCCTATTTTTTAACTTCTCCCTTTGCCTTGAGATGATGTGATGTAGCAGCTGTTCTAGTCTCCTGAAAGTTCTCAAACCATTTGTTGTGGGTTTTGACCCCATTACAGTTGATGATTCTTTATCATTAAGAACAGGTTTGAGCCTTCTTCTAAGGTTATTGTTGGTATCAATATTTCCAGGCCTAGACCTATTGAAGCAACACTTTGCATTGTTGTAGAGTTCACTTCTAATCATTGAATCTGCAAAAAATGTAATTACATTAGAAATTCTTTGACTTTTAGTATTATTGTCTATGACATAGTTCTTTTGTATAGACATACTTTAAAGATAAGTTGTATTATCCTATGAAAATTGAGATGCAGATTGTTTTCAATCTTGAAATGATAATTGTTGCTGTCAACTTTTTAAAAAGTCATATTGCAAATCTAAGGTCAAATGCTAAAATGAGTTTTTGCTATTCTTCTTTTAAGTCATGTCTTGGCTTCATTGAAGATTTAGGATAAACTCAATGTTCTGTTATTTTCTGGGTATGGCATGTTGGCTCATTTGATGCTTGATCTACTTTCTGTCATCAAAGGATAATTTGATAATGATTTCTTTTTATCTCAGCTTCTGGTCTTACTTGTAATACTGCAATCACTTTCAAGGCAAAGGTTTGATATTTATGTGCACCATTGTTATAACCACTTGCTAGTAACATGATTATATTAGTACTTAACAGCTAAAGTAATGGAAACGTTAATTAATGTCTTTTTGTGCTGAACATGTTAATGTATGCCATAAGATATCTATCTTTTTTGTAATAATTAGTTAATACCCGTTATAAAATTCATTGTTATATCTGAATTTCTCTGAGATTCATTTTTTTTTTTTTTAGAAAAGAAGCTAGTGAATTTGTTTCAGTGAAAGAGTCTATTGTCTCAAATGGTTGGTAAGAGAGATTTATATCAGCAAAATTGTTACCTTTGAGTGGAAAGAGAAACAAACGGAACAAATGACACTGATAATTACACAATTAGAGGTCTGAGAATGGTGAAAATTAGCCGTCCTTTCTTCTTTATTCTGTCAAAAATTATTCAGCAACTTTGAATCCAAAATTGAAAATATTGAATTGCCGAAGTGAAAGAAAGTTAATTCTGAATGGACATTCAAGTTTAGCAACCTTTTGTTTGGAAGTCCATGTCAGTATGAAGTACAAAAAAACTTAAACTCCTGAATATTTGATGAAGTCTAATGAATGTTAAGGAAGTATGGATGGCATAATGGTCACTGGCCTAGAAATGAGAATTAGAAAAGACAGGAATCCACTTCTAGCCCTGACTCCAGAGCAGTTGGAACTCTTTAGCCCTGGAGGACCATCCTACTTGAGCCAGGGTAAAGGAGAAAAATTTGGGTAACAACTCCACCTCTAAAAACCTACTTGTTTTAGAAACTACAGCAGCATTGCCCCAGTAATTGTCTGCCCTTTGCCCTTTGCTCAACCAAGAGTCGACATAAATGAAAACCATAAAACAAATAGAGGTCAAATTGTTTATTCAGAATTCATGTATACATTTTTAATACTTGGAAAAATTAATCACTCACTCAGCTGTTTTTATTTTTTATTTTTCAAAGATGTCCTTCAAGTACAATGGGCTGCTTCTACTTAGTTGTAGTTATAGATGAAACTACTTCACAGACTTGCATCATTTTTAGTCATAATGAGTTCACCCTGTTTATCATAACCAAAGTAAACAATCCTATTTCATTAATTTGGCATTTAAAAATCTTTTTACAATTCTTTTTTTTGTCCTTTTTAAAATCTGCCAAGAAATTATATGATTTTTCTGTGTCATTATTCTTGAATCAGTTTATATTAATGTTTATTGAAATTCTTGGAAGAAGAACTTTTGTTTTAGCAAACATATTCTACTGACTATTTGCTGGAAATAGAGTGACAACGAAAAAGACATTTGTGGAGTAGTTTATTTTTATACTCATCATTGGTCATTCTTATTGTTCAGGAAAGGCTCAGAATGTTTTCTTTGATGGCTTCAAAATCCAATCCTTGAAGGCATTTTCTTTTACGCACAATACATGGAAATTCATCATTGATGTCCAGGTTGTTGATTTGTTCTTTTTGTTGTTGCTTTGTTTGTTTCTTGTCTGGCTTCTGCATCTGATTTACTTTTGGCTCAAATTTCTTCATTCCATGATAACAAATTCTTCTCCATGATAGCTAGTCACATGCAGATGTTTCACAACTATTTTTATTGCGGATACAGAAAAACACTGACCATCAGATTGCATAAATTGTTCATCTATATTTGTGGGCAACATATTCTTTCTTTGCTAGTATGTATGTCTGCTTGGGCACTTCTGGCTACATTTTGGGGACTACAACCTTGAAAATTTCCATTACTACACCACTAGACACCATTTAAAAATGTTTTGTTTTTTCAAAAAGTTGATTTTGGGGGTCTCTATGGTCATTTTGGACTAACAATGCCTGAATCTCATGCTGGTATTGTTTTTAGATAATTTCAGATTAAAGATCTTTTTTTTTTTTGATAATTTTAGACTATCTTTTAGATAATTAGTTCTTTTACATGTGCAGGCTATGGTGATTCTATTTATATGAGGTATAGAATTGTGTATATATATATATATATATATATATATGTATATATATATATATATATATATATATATATATATATATATATATATATATATATATATATATATATATATATATATATATAAGTAAAACAAATCATGTTATTTCTTATTCAAATCTTGTTTCTCAAACAACTTGGCTGGAATTTTTCACTGATTAGTTTTTAGCAACCCAATGGTTTCAAGTTAAAACCGTAAACCAAAACTGTCAATATAGGTTTCTTCAGTTTTTAAGCTGGTCGGGCTGACTGGCTCGTTGGTTACGTATGTATCACATATACAGACAGCACCAATGAAGCTAAAGGGTTGGAAATTTAAACATTAACACCTTTTCATGCCTAGAAAAAAAAATTGGGTAAATTCAGACTTCTTTGTCATTGCCCAACTAAAGGTGAAAGACGTAACTCATTCTTTGATCACCCTTTTTCATAATTTCTTAATTGATCATCCCCAACATGGCATTCTGCCAAAAGACGTTGGTCAGATGAAGATTTCTATTGAGTGAGTAATCTGACCTGTCTGTTTTAACTTAGCAATATGCTTTCAATAACAATTACATAACTGCTATGGTATCTGAAATAATGTTCAGGATACCATCTCAATGGGGCACTCCATCTTCAGCATTCTTTGCTGTCTGCTTGTTTTCTACTAACATCAGTGTTATCAAATAATAACATTCAACACCTGTGATGTCATCATTGTCTTTGCAAGGAAGTTGCTCTATTAGTTGAGCATCTAACCAGAACTTATAATGGTTTCTCTATTTTGTGGAGGTGCCGTGGCTTAGCAGTTGGCTGCACAGGAAAAAGAATCGGTGAACCAAGTTCAAAATCCAACTGAGACAATCAGTGTTTCCATTTGCACTAATGCCCTTGGAAAAAGTATAAATGCACTTGTCCTCCTCCAAACATTGTTAAATAAATAACTGGTGGATTGAATGACGCCAGTTCAAGTGCTTGTCGCTTAGAGGTCAATTGTCATATATTGCAAATCATGAAGAACTTTGAAATCTAACCCAGTGAAAAGAGTATGGAGAAAACTTGTGATAAATGATGCCCTGGCTGGGAGAGCTTGCTGTAGTCAGTGGAAGGATATTAAAAAACTTCACCAAAAGCTGTCAACAAGACTGTCAAATTAGCTTTCTTCAGTTTTCTAGTTGGTTTAGCTGGCTGGCTATGTATCAAACATACAGGTCATGCCAGCTGAACTAAAGAGCTGAAATTTTCAATATTTACTCTTTATTACGTCCAGAAAAATTGTTTTTACGTGGTTGGTTATGCAACTGTTTTGAGTAACAAACATGACCTGTTTATTACTAATTTGTTCTTTAATTTGTATTTCCATTTTCTCATGTGGATTATCTTTACTTGGTAGAACACTTTCTGTAATACTTTTTGAACTGTTTGCTGAATTCATGGAAATTCCAAATGCTTTTCCTGAAGACATTCTACCAAATAAGTTATTCTTTCAGCTTTAAGTATTGGAAAATCATTTTATCTTTTGACTGCTAGTTTTAATTTTGGTTTCTACCAATAATTTGATACATGTTTTCTCTGAAATTAAGAACTATGAAGTCTTTATCAAAATATCAATAAGGTAACAAAGATCTGGTTAGTCACTCAGTAGAAACTGTAACGTGCCTAATGTCTTTTGGAGTGATCAGTTAAGAAATTAGAAAAAGGGGTGATCTATGAATAAGTTGTTTCTTTCGCAAGCATTGATCATTAAAGAAGTCTGAATTTTCAGAAAGGAGTGTGTAAGTAAGGGACCCATATAGCATGAACTTACTTTATCAGTTGAATCATCCACAAAAAAAACTATTTAGAAGGGAAATATTGAGAAAACAAAAAAAATGTTCTTTCTAGACATAATAAGGAGTAAATATCTAAATTTTAAGATCTTTAGCTCCATTGGTGAGGCCTGTACACATGATAAATACAAATTACATAGCCAACCAGATCAATTTGAAAACTGAAGAAACCTACGTTGAGAGTTTTGATGACACTTTCTAATTAGGACAGAATTCGAGGTACTTGATTTGAATATCACCTACTTATTTCAAATGCCAACTGATACGATCAGAAAACGCCAGAGATCAAATCATTTGATAGCTATTCAAATCTATTCAAAATAGTACAATAAGTTCTGTTTGTCTTATTCCAGATTTTTATGTGATGATCCTCTGACTTTTATTCAAGTCTGTATGTGTAAATACCAAGATATCTACTGAGGAAAATGAAACTATTCACTCCTTAAATGATTCATCAGTGTTTGTGTTAGGGTGGGGACCATTTCTTGGCCCTGCCCCAGTGATCTCAGATAATGGATCACTCATAAACTCTGTTCTGGCTATCCTTGTGCTCGTCCAAGTACTGGCAACAGTCATGACTGTTTTTGTGTAAATGAAAAAAATACTCAAACCTTGAAGGAATTCATCCAACATCCTGCCAAATTAACAAATAGCCTTTCTACGTTCCACCTAATGTAAATCTCATAAGTACAGAGAATGTTTCAGAGAAATCTTTCTAACTTTATTAACCTCAAGTCTTCCATCATTATCTTCTATTCCTCCATCTCTCTTTCGGGCTCTTCTTACTTCTTATCAGTGATGAACGTTGACAGATCTATGAATGCCAAAAACTTTTTTGTTCAGACCAAATTTGAATAGGTTGAAAACATTCATAAGGAAAGATAGATAGAGAGAGAGAGAGCAGGCAAAAAAAGGAAAATTTTTTGTCTTTTATGTCACACTATATCATATACCTATTTTAAAAATCAATTTTTGAGTTGATAAATAGAAAATACAAAAATGGAAGGAAGAAAGAAAGCAAACTAAACAGTGTTTATAGCTAATGTATATATTTCATCTCTCTCTCTCTCTCTCTCTCTCTCTCTCTCTATATATATATATATATATATATATATATATATATAACTTTTTCATTTCCCAATTGCATTTCAGGCAATATTTTTTATATAATTTTTGATGCAATGATTATCGTCTATAGTTCAAGAAGGAATATCAACATTAAAAGAGTTTTTTGGACAATTGAATTCCTTCTTGTTGTTTGTATTGTAAACCCAATATTTTGGCCAATTCATTTTACAACCTTCTTCAGATGTAATATCTGAATATGATGGTGGTTAACAGAATTTCGGATATTACACCTGAAGAAAGCTGTAGAATGAACATTGTGTTCACAACAGAAATGGCAAGGAGTTCAATTTTCTGAAAAACTCTTCAAATGCAATGATTATTTTTGTTGCGGACATTTCAACTGGGATTGAACTTGAAAAATCTATTGGAAACAAATAGTTTTATTTCAGAAACCAATGTTGACAAATGGTATCAAAGATTGTATAAACAATATTGCATGTTGTGTAAAGATTCTGTTCGTCTACTTGTTCTGAAATATCTTTGATTCAATGCTATTTTAGTTGTCAAATAAGCTTCATAGAATTTGTGAAGGCATTCGTAGTTACTCTATTTTGAAATAATCATAACTGTTGTAACTAAGCAAAAAAAACTCTGCTTGTATTTCAAGTGGGATGTGGGGGTATAGTCAAGTTATTAGCAGGTAATTATTCTTCATGTTAGAGAGTCAAATTATTTTCTTACATTAGTGTTTAAACATGGATGTGTTAGGTTTATGTGTGAGTTCAGAGTAGGAGATATTCATAAAACCAACTTTGAATGAATTTACAGTTGATTGAAGTTCAGCTTTAGATTTGAAATGGTAAACTGTATTCTGAAAGTGGTAAACTGGTCAAGCAGATTCTTGCTGGTTATGAGATTTGTTCAACTGAGTAAATGGATTGATTGCTGTGCAAATAAACATTACCAATGATACAATTTTAGAGCACAATTTAACACAGTTAATTTTCTTACCTTTGACAGACCACTAAAAGAATGATATTAACTTATTTGAAATAGTGTGGCACTTGATGTAGCAAAACACATGGTTCTGAAATACTCAAAAATGATTAAAATATTTTAGGCCATGATTGTTCAGCTTTAATTGTCCTTAAGTAGAGTTAGACTTCACGTATTGATCATTAACAGAAACAGATTGATTTCTTCATTTTTTCTTTATGTATCAAGTCATTTAATCAGCATAACCTGTTGTCTGGATTTGGTGTAACTTGGCAACCAATTAAAGAGGGCCTTACTCTGCATGTATGAACAGACACTCTCCCGTGGAAGTTACTCAGTTGGCAGCTAGACGTCATTAAGTAAGCTTGTGTACTTCCGACTTTTCTCAAAGAGATTTCAGACTGTAGATCAGATTAAAGAGAAAGCGACAGGGCAGCTGATGGTATTCCCAAAAGAGGACTTTGCAGACTCCTTTGGAAAGTGGAAGGGACACTGGGATAACTGTAAGAGGTCTCTGGCGGGATACTTTGAAGAGGACTAACGCACCATTGGCCATTTTTCTGTTAATAACAAATGGCTAGATACTTCCCACTGAATCTTGTATAACCTAAAAGGGCTATCCTACCAAATGTGGAACACAACTATCCCTCATAAAAATGAAAAAAAATAAGCCAGAAGCTGATATTTGTGCCTCTTCTTTTGAAAACCGAACACTCCACAAGTTACTGACACATGTTCCTGTCAATGTCTGTAAGTAGACTTGGCATAAATACCAAATTTTCCAAATTCCAGTGGTTACAACAAAATCCTCCGAATAAGATTTGGTTAGATATAAATAAAACTGTCAGCACTATTTTTAGACTGGGCCCAAAAAATAGCTTTTTACTCACCAAAACAAATTCTTCCAATGCCTATCGAAAGCTGTAACATACCAGTTGATTGAGAAATGTGGAAATTCCACGGTTGTTAACAACTAAAAGTATCCATTGAAACCTTTGCTCTTTTCTAACCCTTTGCCTGTATTTCCTTATTCTCTCCCTTATCCATTCCAATTTTCGCATCCAAACAGGTCTGATTAGTTAGTCAATAGAATTTGTTATTTGACAAAATGTTGGAAATGATCAATTAAAATATTGAAAAAAAGGGGTGATTAATGAATAAGTTACTGCTCTCATCTTTTGTTGAGCAGTGATCATTGAAAAGTCTGAATTCTCAAAAAACTTGTGTGAATGAAAAAAACTAAGGGATCAATTTGACATAAACTTACATTTCATATTGAATCTCCCACTGAAAACCTTACTTTGGTGGGAGGTGGGGTTGAAAAATTACTTTTTTTCCTAGATTTAATCGGGTGTAAATGTTTGAATTTTCAGCCCTGTTTCTCCATTGGTGCAGACTATATGCATGATGCATAGATAGCCAGCCAGACCAACTTGAAAACCGAAGAAACTATTCTATCTTTCTTTTGATCTCCAAAAAGAATTTTAATGGACCACGCCTTTTTACACCTTTCCATTCTTATCTGAATTTTAATCTTTCACTCATTGTTTCTTGATATCTAGCCAGCAAGCCTGTATCTCTGTCTTTCTTCCATCTTTTCTCTTCTCCATATATATATATATATATATATATATATATATATATATATATATATATATTGAATTACCGTAGCCCCACAAATGGCCTGACCAACCTGCTAAGTAGGCTCAAAATTCTTCTTCCTTTGAGTGTTCGTTTATGTCTCTATATGTGTGTCTGGTTACTCTTGGTCATATTTTTAGGGCTACAACTTTGAAAATTTGCTCAAGTACACAACTAGACACCATCTAAAAATGTTTTTGTTTTTTTTTGTTTTCTCAAAAAATTGTTTATTCTGGGTCTCTATGGTCATTTCAGATCAACAATGCTCAAATCTTGTGCTGGTATCCATTTTCTTTAGATAATCTTTTAGATAATCGTTCTGGTAAATGCTGAGGCTATCATTTTAATCATATAAGAAACCATCAACAAAAACTTCAACATATGTTCTAGATAATTAGTTTGGTACACATGTGGGCTATGGTGATTCGCTTATGCATTGTCAGATATTTATTATTTCTTTTTACTTGATTTTCTTTTTGTTTACTCTCTAGTGTTCTCACTTTATCCCTCCCACTCTTTCTTCTCCTTCCCTGTCTCTTTCACTTTTCCCAATTCCTTCCCTTTTAATATTATTATGTAGGTTTCTCAGTCAGAAAGTGTAACTGTTTCCAGCTCAGAGGAGCTGGGGATCAGGCAGATACTACACTCTTATCCTGAATAGAAAAGTGTAACAGTCATACACACAAACAAGCAGAATAATATCTTCTCTAACTCTGAGAATAGTCATTAGGATACCAATTTTTGTTCAATCTGAACTTTTTTTCCCATCTTTGTTGTGCCTACCTTGAAAATGGGAAGCAGAGTTCAGATTGTCCAAACTGAAGATGGTAAGCAGAATGAGATCATTGATTAATCAGAGTTGAAAAATAACTCCAACATGAATACATTTTGATATTTTGATTTATAGCTTATATAATAATTCTTGTTTGCTTCCTCAGATTACAAATTTAGAAATATTTTTTCATCAAACATATGCCTATTCTGTAAACAGTATTTTGAAATATTAATCATTCATTAAGCAACAAATTACAGCCATGTAAGAACTGATATTGTTTTGTAGATTTTCCATGTTTAGCTATAAATCTAATATCCTTATCAGGCATGGGCCTTGTGTAGAGCACTAATTTTTACTACTTGGTGACCCAAAAGGATCTTAATATTGTTTGATTGTAATCAGATGTGACGTTACTTAACCAGGCAGAAAAATTGCCCAAGTAAAACACAATATTTCTCTATTGTTATTCAAATAAATTTTCAAGTTACTTGAATGGTTATATTTTTGTGAAGAAAAGCATAATCTACATTATGATAAACAATATGTCCATTCGTCTGTCACACCTTAAAAAAAAAGTTTTACGTTGTAAGGAGTGAAAGTAAAGGAAAGTTTCTAAGAACAGAATTAAAACTAAAAGAGGGCAGAGAATGGGAGAGGGAAGCAGGATACGTCTATGACAAAGAGTGGGGAGTGAAACATAAAGAAATTCTCTGAAGAAGAATGGCTGAACTCAGCTATCAAGAAAATGAGAAAGGTGAGAAAGGAAAATGAGACAGAATTGAATTCACTTCCTTTTACATTAGTCACATTCTGTTTTTTTTCATATCATCATGTTCATGCCTTATAGACGAAGATGACCATTGTTTCAGATCCGAGTGCTGCAGCAGCTATGGTCTGAAGTCATGATTAGTGCTTGTGAAGGAGATTTGTGCATCTTATCAGCCTTATACTCTTGTCCTGGTCTGTCCAGTGACAACACATAGTCAGGACAGTCGGAGATAGACCAGGATGTAAGGGATGACCAGAACATTCTGAATGTCATGCCATGTTCTTTACACTCCATGGCGTGCTGTTAACACTATGGAGGCTCCATGTCCTGGTTTGGAGTCAGAATCGTCCATTATCGAGACTAGTTTCTAATCATGGTTACAGAGCCCACTCTGTCCTCCTATTTGCCCATAACTATTTACCCTGTTATTTACCCATTCATTCATATATTTACTGATTCATTCATTGCCTGTCTATCATGCTACATACTTTTTGAACCTTAAATCAATACTGACCCAGCAGATTCAATCTCTCACTCCTCTGTAACTTATTGTGAATAGCACTTATACTGTATTGTGACATTCCCTATTATTTTTATTTATTCATTTCAGGAAAGGGTGGAGTATTTTTCCTATCTTATTTATCCCGATGCTTAGTAAATGCGAATGAATGAACAAAGCAAATTTCAGACAACAAAGAGCTGTATACATTTAGTCTGCCATATTGATAAAAGCTTTTTACATTTTCCTGTGACTATCATCAGATTATTTGTTTGTTTTTTTCTCAGTGCCTACTCTTAATTCTAAGGTTTCTTTTTAGCTGCATTTTTATCACGTCTGTTTATATCTATCCCAAAGTAAAGATTTATTATTACTATCACTTCATTAGTTGTAATAGTAATCAGAGGAGGTATCTGCCATCACTGTCTGGTACATGGTCACCAAGAATACCCAGGAGTAAAACACTTGTGATAACTGTAGACACCAGGGAATGCTTTGATTCTCCTTTATTTGTGTAATGTAAAATATATCATAATTAATCTGTCATTCTAATAAGGTCCGTTGCACCACTTTGAAGTAACCTGGCAACGAATCAAAGGAAACCTGATAGATACTCTCCCATAGGGTTACTCAGTCTGCATTGAGTCACCATTGAGTGAGCATTACATTCATAATGATGAAACAAGTCTTGTGCAGGGTTTTTCGACAAAACATTGCCTCATCCTGGTCTGTCGAACCCCCACTACAGTCCAGATTTGGCTCTCTGGTGGTTGCTACTGACAGACATTGTAGAAGGGATAGGGGAGAAAATGAAGTTTAATAAGATGGTAAAAAGGGAAAGGGGAGAAAGCAAAATTCTTTTTGGTGTGAAAGTTCTTTGGTTGTTGACTATGTTTGTTCTCCAATAAATGAACAGGTGTCATATGTTTTTGAAGGCTTTACAAGTTTTACATGCCAATATCAATTTCACCTACTAATGAATTAAGTGTAACAAACACCTGTTTGTTTCTCCTTTCAAGTATATTGATATAATACGAGGGATAATCATATAATACAATGAGCAGAACATACTTTTGAAGATTTCAAGGATAAAACATTGTGAGAATTACAACCAATAGAAATCCAGAAATTTTGTTATCTTCCATCATCAAAAAAAAATGTAACATAGTTTTGGTATTGTAATAATGCTCAATAGGATTTTTTGAGTTGATTAATGAAACCAATCGAATATATTAGAGGAACTTTCAGGAGTAAAAATAAATTGGCTAAACGTTCCAAATCTGTTTTTAGAAAAATGTTTGTGCCATTTTTAGTAAGGGTGTTAAAATAATCCTTCTTGAATTGTTACAATTAAACCTATATATAAAAACCAGACGATCCTAATAATCCTAAAAAGAAGAGTATAAAACCAATGCATTCTCTCGATAGTCACTTATGGAGCTGAAACATAGAACCTAATCAAGAGAAAGACCCACAAACTGAGAAGTATGCAACATGCACATGAGAGAATCAGACTCAACCTCACATTGAGAGATCACAAGACAGCACAGTATATCAGGAAGAAAACAGGAGTTGGAGGTATAGAGACTATTAAAAAACTTCATCAATTTGTTTCTTCTTTTTGTCTCAATGAATAAAGTATTCTGAAAATATATATTGTTTATAATGATATTGTAGTATTATTTAAACACAATAATATAGTATTATTTCTTTATTTATCAAATAACAGCCACTGAGTTTGTTTTTGGATAGAACATAGGCTTACCTTGAGTTAATATGCAGATGTTACAAATGCTATTCAATCTCTTCATATTTCAGTTTTAGATAAGAAGAATGAATCAATTTGCAATGCAACTAACTTTTGTTAGAAAGGTATTTATTGTCCAAACTGCGATTGTTTTAAAAAACTGATTTTTGTCACACTCCAGTGAATGTGAACTGAGATTTTTGGTTTCCTGAAAGGTGCACAGGCATTAAAAAATGACACAGCTTTTTAAAACTTTTTTACACTTATGCTGGCTCCAAGAAACTAAAACCGAAATAGAGGAAATTCATTCATTCAGAATCACAGTTGAAGCATGTATAAAAATCACTTCTAGCTGTGCTGTACTCTCTCTATGTGTCCAGGGTTTGCACGTCCAGCACTGTTGCCATACTGGATTTAGAGTAGTTTTCCAGACGCACAATGCAATCTCTTTTCTCTTCAGAGTCGTATTCTTCTTTCTTTTTGGAGGTTGATTTTCGGTTTCCTTCACACTTCTTTGTGGTTTTCTTCTCCCAGGTTCTTCTGTTTGCCTTCTGCTGTTGAGTTTTTCTTTCTATTTCTTATGTTACTTCACGGGAGTGTCTATTAAGAAGGCAATGGAGCGTTGTTTCCTGCCTTTTAACATATTTTTTTCTGCTTTGAGGTGAGGCCAGATAGTTTCCGGTGAGTAATCTTCTGTACTCACCCTAGAGGGGAGATGCACAGAAGGAAAGTGGCCGTGCTGCAGGAAGCAAAGTAGGAGGTGACGTAGTTTGAGTTTGGGAACAGTTGCAACAAGTTGTTGCAATCGTCCCCAACCTTATCAGCCATGACAAAACATCATGAACTAGTTAGACATACTGACTTTGATACATGCTAACAATGTCTCTTAGAAGTCAACAATAATGATTCAAACTAAGTACATTTGGATTAATTCACGTAAATGATCAGAGCAGTATAACAAAAATATGACTTATGAAGAAAATTACTTTCATACCGAATGTTTTTTAAAAATAAATGCATCAGCAAATGTTGAATGAATCTTCTGTCCTTTTAGTGGGGGGAGGGTCTAACTGTGCATGTGCACTGTGGGTGTTATCACTCTAGCTTGTTTTTAATCAAAGGAATAAGGCTTGTTACAAACCTCCTAGGTTGCTGCTGTCCCCAGTATCCCTTACAATCTTTTCAGTTTTGCTTAGAAAGGAGGGGAAGAGAACGTGCATTAATTTTTCTAAAACAGTGAAAGGGACGAACAAAATGTTGAGGAGGAGAAAATAAACATTGAACTTGGTTTGATTTTTTTAATGGGGTAGCAAGGATATTGTTTAAAAAAAATGAGTAGGCAGAAGAAAGACAATTCTCTACTATGAGAATGTTTATCCTTTCCTAGAATTATTATTCTAACAATTTTTTTCATAATCCCTGGATGGAAGGTGCACCGATTGGAAAGAGAAAATGCTAGACTTTGGATCCCATGACAAGAAAGGAAGAAACAACTTTGGAAGAATGAAGAGTGTCTATTTTCATTGTTTAAGATTTCTTTAAGAAATAATGAAATTCAGGTAGGAAATATTTTAAAAGATTGTGTTCAATGTCTGTGTGTACAGATGGTACATTTTTCTCAGTATTAAAGTTCAAACCATTAGGTTGCTTATAAACTCATTGCTTGTTGAATTATAGCCATAACGATTATCTTAAATCTTGAAATAATTAATTTTCAAATTTTTGGCTATGGTCAGGTCCTTTAAAAGGAATTTAATCAAGAGGTACAAAGTTTCTTTTGGGGCGTGGGTTAGAGAGGTTCCCATTCTTCATTAGTTAGACTATTCTTATCTACCTCTATATGCAAATATTTTTTAAGATCCAAGGATATTCCTATGCCCCCTTTTGGCTCAATGTGTGTGTGGGGGGGGCCCTGACCCCCCCCTGTCAAGGCCAAGTAGAGTAAATGTTCCTCATGGACTCCCCTTTGATAAGCCCTGACTATGGTAATAAAATTCAAATTATCAATACTGACTTCATTGCCATACCTCTAGTTTGATGATATTTTTTCATTGGTATCAGGCAGTATCTATTTTCTCTGAGTGCCTTCTAGCTTTACAATTAAAAAATAGTCATGTCCCCCAAACACTATTTTATTCAAGTGAAAAAAATGAAACAAAGTTTGATGACGATGAATGAATAGAATCCTGTTGATTTTTTTTACAATGCCAAATTATGATAATTATTCTGCTTCGTTAGTGTTTTGAGACTCTCCTCAGTTACTATCAATTCTGGTGCTTTTGGCACAGTGGAGTGAAATATCTGTCCCAGATAACCCCTGACAAGAAACTATATAGAATGTAAATTGGTGTTTAGCGCTGGCTAAAAATAAGGCACTATCCTCACACACAACCTTTTCCCTATTCCTGTTAAAATCTTTTGCATTAGGGAAATGTGAGAGCTATTCCCTCCACCCGAAATGCAAAAAAGAGGCTGATACCTTCAGTGTTCTGACATTCTTAACTTGGTCTGCCTTTCTTGTTTTGCTTCATCACCATAGATATTTCATAGGCATTTCATTTTTTTTTTTTTTTTCTGAAGGTATATTAAGGATGTTGATGTATGTGAATGCTACATCAAGGTTAGGGAAGGGAAGGAAAGTTTCTTACCCAGTTGCAGATTGGGCCTGAAATACAGGATGGGGAGGAGCATAGGTCGACCCTTGATATATGGTCATGAAATCATTCATTTATGGTATGCTTCTTTTTTCTTTTTTTTTTTTAGATCTATAGATCAGTATCTTTTTATCATATTTTACGTCTTAGTTTTGTATCTTACTAATATCTTCTGACATACTCAATAGGCTTGTATGGCAGTAATAGATCATCAAAGAAGAAGCTTTTCTATAGCCTCAAACTGTTCAATGATAAGACAATTCAATGATATTACATTATTCATGAAATTATTATCATAATTTGCACATTTTACTATAATCCCTGTATCTTGGTATCTATCTATTTCTTATCATCAGAGCTGGTCTAAGCCTTTATAGGACTCTAAGCAAAATTTGATTTTGGGACCCCCTACTGCCACTTGGAGGCCTTCTAGTGTTCTTGGGGATCCTCTGGTGACCATGGAGTCTTAAGCAGCTGCTTAGTTTGCTTATGCCTAGGACCAGCTCTGCTTATCATAATGCTGCTTATTTTTAGATGAAGGTATATACAATTTAAATTTAATGTGTTCTGTCAAGTGATGTGTATGTTGCAGCTAGCTGTTGAGAGCAAAAAACAAAACCGAAAAAGTTACAATTTAATCATCATTAACAATAAACAATCACATGAAAGATTAAAGCATACAAATCTACCAATAAATATTCTGACGTCAAAAAAGGGCCTAACTTGAAGGGGCCCACAGGGATATTTCTCAGTATTTTAGTAGGCCAGTCCACCACTGCCCCTACCATGAGTTTGTCATATCTGAAAAAATACATTCTGGAAGACATTCTGTCTCTCTGACACACACTCTAGTACTATTTAACTTTGAAGTAGCCATGATGATTATTTTTGCAGGCTTTTGAAAAATGAAAGATTTAGGGACCTAAATAGAGGACATATCCAGGGAATTTGAATTTGCAGTTCTACTCTGCAAAACCATGATGGAAATGTCAAGTAGCAAGAATTTGAGATGGAAATGCGGACCTCTCAGCTTGTAGTCTTCTACTCTATCACCCCATTGCATGATATTTTGCTTGTAACCATGAGCAATTGAAGAGAGTAAGCTTGAAGTTCAGCTGACGTCTCTTTGCATCAAATATTATTTATTATATACGTGCAAAGAAAATATTTCCATCTGTCAGCTTGGTTTTATAATCTCTGTATATCTTCAAAAAGACATAAATCTGTCTTGCTTCCTCTTTTTTTTTTAAATTATTTTTTTTCTTTTCTCTATGAAGTAAGGCTTAATCTCTGTGGCCTCCATTTTGACTTTCCATGTGGAAACACAATCCAAAATGTGTTCAAGACAAATATTTTCATTGGCTTCTCTCAATTCTAACTTACCTTATTAGCCTATATTTTTTATTCTTCCATTTCTTATTTCTTTCTTCCTTTCTTCCTTCTTATTTTTACTTTCTTTTCTTCCCTCTTCTCTTTTTCCTATTTTTTAGAATGTTACTACTGTGTTTTGCTATCTCCATCATCTCAGACTTCTTTCTCACTTTTTCTCCCTCTCTTTTCTACCGCTATCTTTTCTCCCTCTCTTCTCTACCGCCATCTTTTCTCTCTTTCTTGCCGTGCCTGAATTAGACTTTGTGAGCCCCTAAGCTATAAAAAGCTTGTGGGCCCTTAGTAGAAAAAAAGTCTCACAAAACTTGAAAACATATACGTCTTTTAAAAAAAACTTCTGCGCCCTTTTGGATTGTGAGGCCCTTAGCTGTATGTCTAAATCTGGCATTACTTATTCACTGTCTCTGTCTACCTCACTAACAATCACCATCTCCCTCTCTCTCTCTCTAACTGTTACAAAAAGAATGGATCTGGGTCTTTAAACTCTCTATGGTTGATTCGTTCAAAGGCTATAGACAAATTTTCATTGATTTATATCGAATCACTATAGCCCCACAAATGGCTTGCCCGAATAACCAGTCAAGTGGGCTACAAATTCTTCTTTTTTGAGCATCTAGGTGTATAAGGTCATATATTTTTTGCTACAACTATGAAAATTTGCATGAGTATACCACCAAGTATCTATAAAGTTTTTTTTGTTTTTCCAAAAAATTGTTTTCTTGAGTCTCCCAAATCCTGTGCTGGTATTTTTTTGATAATTTTAGATAAAAGATCCATTTTTTAAGATAATTTTAGATAAAAGATCCATTTTTTAAGATAATTTTAGATAAAAGATCCATTTTTTAAGATAATTTTAGATAAAAGATCTATTTTTTAGATAATATTAGATAAAACTCCGATTTTTAAATAAATAATTTTTTCATAGTTAGTTCTTGTATTCACAGGCTATAGTGATTCATTTATTTCTAAAAAACATGTTTAATGACAATTTTTCAAGCCAAACTATACTTCCTTCTCCCAGACTGAGTCTCTCTTTGGATTTTGCAGTTGTTGAGTTTTGAAAAATTGCAATATTTTTGACATTACTTACCTTCTGTTTTCTTATCATTCTCTATACTTCAATTCTATTAAAAACAGTCAACAAAAGATCCTTCAGTTTTTGATGTAGCCATACCAATTGAGGTAGAAGGTGGAAAATTTGAACATTTTCACTTCATGTCCAAAAAAGATGTTTTTTTTGTTTTTTTGAAATCCCTCCCTCAAATAGTTTTTTTGTGTGTGTAGGGGAGGGGGGGTCAGTTTACAATTTAATTGTATACTAAATTGATCCCTTAGTTTGTTTGTGCCAAGCACCATTCAAGCTTGTTTTTGTTTTGTTTTTTTAAATCCAGACTTTTTTTCGAGATCACTGCCCAACAAAAGGCGAGCAAAGTAGCTTATTGATTGATCACCCCATTTACCAATTTTCTAATTTATCACTCCCAATATGGCTAAGTGACAGTTTCTATCAAGTGACAAACCTGACCTGTTTTTTTTTTCGCTATTAGATCCCCGGGGGGCTTTGTGCATTGGCTTTTTTTTCGTCATTTATTGCGGTCTGTTGTTAGGATTGTAGTCTCTGTCCAGGTTGAGCCTCTGCTTCTTTGATCTTGTGCTATTGTGGCTTCCAGGGTTCTTCTAGGCCATCCACATCACTGTCTTTTTCACTGGCCTGTTGCCAGTTATCTTTATCTTTTTAAAAGGTGGAGTTACTGGCCCCGTGCCCAACTCTCCTCTTTTTTCAACCTTGCTTGAAACAGGCTTATACTGAGTGGTTATGGCCCATTTTAAACTGCTAGTCACAGAGAGATTTTTTTTAAATTCTTCGATTTTTCAGAATCCAAATAAATAGTAAATGAATGAACAAATAATCGCATTTTGATTACATCTGTTATAAACTGCTATTTTCTTAGTGCTTCAAAAAAGACATCTATTTTATTTAATTCTCAGATTGAAGAAAAAATCCAGAAACCTTGCTTCTGTAGGGTCAAACTTCACTTTTATTTCTACTCCAACTGAAGATGTGTTCTAGAACTTTTGTATTGTATATACGATAAATAAGGAATATAAGACTTCTTGTCAGTTTAGCTCTGTTAGTAAGAGAGCTACGTTCCAATCACATGGTTGTGATTTCAAATCATGGTAGGGAAATGTTAATTTTATAGATAATTTTTATTTAAGGTTTGGTTTAAAGTGATGTAATAAATAAATTGTGAAACTCCCCTAAATTTGGTAAGGATTGTTCTTGTTGCTATTGTTACAGAGGGGGAAAAAAAGCCAACTCCAACTTCTACTGGAATTTGACAATTTAATTTACTTTAATTGCCTTCTCTTCTTCTTCATCTTTAATATCCTTTCTTTCACTCTCTTTCTCTTTTTCTTCTGTCTTTTTTTCATTTCATTGTATTTCGTCTCCTTTCTTTTCTACTTCACCTCTGATATCTCTATTCATTTTTCCTTTCCTTCAGGTTTTCCTTCTTCTATTGCCTCAACCCATTCATTTTCTTTTTTCTCTTTGTCATAAATACGATGCAAAAAACAAAAATGGGAGCCATTATTAATCTTCTGTGTTTCTTCTTTTTGACAGATGACGTCTGTTTTCATTCTTTTTCTTGGAGAGATGAGATTAAAAAAGTATCACTTGAGAAGAATTCTTTCATAGATATAAATCAACATACTTTTTAGATCTCTAATATAAATGCAAAAATATATATGAATCATTAAGATAGACAGACCTTCCAAGTCTCATGCATTTGATACATTCTCATGTTCACACATATAAAAGAAAAATTCTCATGCATTTTTATAAAAGTTGTTGGTTTTATTAAGTAGGTTTAGATTTCTGATAAAAATCTTGTCTTGGATGAACCATGTTTTAAATGGACTTCTGGATAATGCTCAATCTCAGTAGCTGATATGACACGAAACATATTTTTAGCTAATCTTGAATATATGATTTTCAAAATTTTCTGGGAGAGCCTGCCTACACTCCCTATAGAAGCTCAAAAAGACAATTTTGGGGTTGGAGGTCTTCATATTCATTTTTTTTGCAAAGAAGCTTTATCAAATAAAATTTTGTGTTAATTATAACTACCTTTTTATTCATTTAAGAAAAAAGATTAAGCCAAAATAACACGGGGAATTCATTTACTTATTTGTTTACTTTGAGACTGATATACCAATTGATTTCATCCAGTTTAACCTCAGGATTTGAACTTCTCAATTGGATCATATATGGAGTGCTTATTCTAAATATGATGCAGTATCTCTCTATATTTACTACCATTTATTTATTTGTCTATCTGTATTAGTCATTCTCATGTATGTACCTATCTATGATACCTACTATAGCATGAGGGTCAGAAAGTGAGTCTCATAGAGCATTCATTTGTGTAGTGTGTTCAATCCTCACTGGATGACCAATTTTTGTGGCTTTGTGACTGAGTAAGATAAGCCAGGATGAATATATATTTTCTCTCTTTCTCAAGTTCTATCAAAAATAGTATATTCCATAAAAGTATCCTGATCCGAAAGGGGGGGGGGGGAGATGATGTTAAAAATTAAAAATTTGTTCTGTGAAATAAATGCTTTTTTTCAACATTGAGCTATGGACCAATTGATCTACCTACTTACATAAATAAGGTTTAAAATGTCTCATATGAAATTCATACACGTGAGTGTTCATTTAAATCTACGGTTATATTATCTCTCACTTATCTGTTACTGAATCTAAATAGATATTTCACTATTGAAAGATATATCAGTTCCAGTTTTTAACCTTTGCTTTTTAGGAGCTGTCAAGAAGCTGGTTTATCATTTAAAAACTTTCTCCTTATTCTAGAAAAAAAAGGTCTTCATTTGAAAATTCTCCCCCCCCCCCAAATAGGTTTATTGAGAGGGGTTCAATTTCCAATGTGATTTTGTGCTAAATTGGTCCCTAGTTTGTGTAAATTCAGACTCTTTTAGAGATCACTGCCCAACAAAAGGCAAGATTAGTGACTTATTTATTGATAACCCCTTTTTCCATTATTTTAATTGATCACCCCCAACATGGCTTGTAGTCAAAGACATTTGTCTAGTGACAGTTCCATTTGAGTGACTAACCAGACCCATCTATCTTGATCATTTAATTTCTTGGGGTTTTAATTAATTATCAGCTACATAACCTTGAATAGGTTGTATAACCTACTTAAATACTGAAGATAACAAGACATTTATTCTATAAAATAAAAAAAACTGTTGATTTTCTATCTTGAAAATGTTTTCCTAGTAATTATACTGTCAAAATTATTGTGCACTTTTGAAAAAAATTGACTCATTCCATTTTTTTTAAAGCTTATTTAAACCACAAACATGTAAACAGTTATAAATGTTCCAATGCATTTTGGATTCTGCATTCATTATAGTATTCTGTACAACAAATTTAGACCACTATTGACCTGATATGACCTCAGATTGACCTCAATCAAGTTTGACCTCATATAACCCCAGGATGGTGACTGATCTCAGGGGAACTAGCACTCTCTTTTAGAACTTCCTGTTTCATGTATCCATTTAACCTCATTTATAGTAACAGGTCTCAAATCAAACATCTATTCTTGTAATTGTAATTACTGTGCAGGCTTATGTACAATATTGTCATCATGGGATTTGGTGAAGATTTGAGTGTCAAAGTGGAAGTTTATCTGAAAGAAACCCATTTCAGTTAGGATGAAATTGCCAAAAATTGGGAATATCAATGAGATGTGTATTCAGCCTCAAGAAGAAATGAAAAATGGTGAGAATGTGTCATCTCAGCCTGTCAGAAAGCTTAGATGAAAGCATATTTCAACTCAAAGACAAGACAGAATTTTTTATTTTTCAGTTTTTTACATACTTATGTAAGACCGATCCATGCAACCCACTCCAATGGTAGCCATATGTCCATTTCACTCAATAGAAAGTTCACAATGAAATTCAATGAAATTTTGTCCAAGGGTGGGCAATTGACTGCAAAAGAGGTGATTAAATTTTGGAGCAGATCCATGTACAATTACTTCCCTTATGTCATAGCTATCAGTTCACATAGGTATAACATTTTTTAAAAAAAGGATTCATCTGACATTTGCTTGTATATAGCTCAAAATGACTTGCTCTGAGGCGTATGATTCTTTTGTTGACTTTACTAAGCATGAAATTTCTTTTCCAATGATATACAACATGTCCATATGTGATGAAAAAAGAATCTTTCTGACCAAAAAATTATAGCAAAAATCTTCCATTATGAAAAATGACATAAACATTTTTCCCCAATCGATCAGGTATGTCTCTCCAAGTTATTTTGACTCACTGAAAGTCCCTCTAGCATGTCCGATTGGTTTTATTAGTCAACTCTGAAATTCCCACAGAATCCTATTACAGTGCCAGAACTAATACATTATTTTGCTCTGAGTTTTGCATTGACTGACGTGAGTCATCTGTCAGCAGATTGTAGCTTTTCAATGGAAAAACCATTACTGCTGTGAAAATTCACTTCCACCATTTGCACAATCTCCCTTGGGTTGACTAATTTTCTTGGCTTCCAGACGTTTGTCACATTCTGCCATTGGCTGAGATGGTTCTGCTTATTGATCTCTTACCTTGACCAGTGCTGATTTTAGCGCAGTATCCATTCTCTCAAGATTTATTATGACTTCTGGTTGGCCAACATCCAAGTTTTACACTTCACCGTAATGTGTTAGTCATCTCAACTCTTTAGCTAAACAGTTTTGTTTTTTGTGTTCCTCAAAATTTTCCCTAGGAAAACGGAGTCAAAATTCAATATGGCTATTTCAAATTCATTCCAGAATTCATTGTAAAAATATTATAGAAATGACTGATTTTGTTTTCCTGATTTATCTTTACCTTCATCTTGAGTTATTAGTTGCTTTTTTTCGCAACTTTCACACAGACATTGATTACTCTTCGGCAGTGAGTAAACAGCATTGTTTGGAAATAAAGAATAAGACTAAGGTGGAATTTGAAGGGAGCACAATTTAAGCCCAGCTGCTCCACCAATCAACCAAGAGGCAGAAGTTCAATTAAAACCATTCAGCAGCCATATTTGTTTATCTTCTGGTTGTTTCAGTTTTCAATACTTTGTCTCCAGCGAAGTTCACTCTTGTTTTTTATGCTCATTCTATGTATGATCCACTTGTTTTGTTAAAATTCAGACTTTTTTAGTGATCACGGCCTAACGAGAGGCAAGCAAAGTTATTTATTGATTGATCACCCCTTTTTCCAATTTTTTCAAATTGATCACTCCCCAACATGGCATGCTGTCAAGAGGTGTTGGTCATGTGATAGTTTCTATCAAATGACCAACCAGGTTTGTTACATAAGTATTTGTTGTATCTATTGGTACCCTTATTTCATGCTTCATAGTTTGCCAATAACTGTCAAATCCTGAACATCAATGATAAATAATCTGTAAGAATTGTAAGCACCCACATGTGAAATGTGATATTGACAGTTATTTGTTCAGACTATTTTGTATCCTCTCATTCCCATTGGGCAACAATAAATCAATAATCATATTGAGCAAAATGTCAAAAACTATATGAAATTAATTTGGTATAGTTCAGCTCACCACCTGGTACGGTTGAGTGGTCTCAGATGCCCTGCCCATAAATGATCAATGACATAAATGCAGTCTGTAATATATAGAATATTCATTTCAGTGTGAACAAAAAGTATACAAATTGTATATACAAGCATGCATCATAATGATTATATTTACACAATATCTTGAGCCTTAAACATTTGTGGTGGTGTCATAAACATCATAAATTCTTTTAAAAATCATTTACATCTGTTGATAGCACTACATACTCCAGTAATTGAATCCATAGTCCCACCACTCTCCTGCAAAAAAAAAAATTCTGATATTTAATACTTGATATTGGTTTCTAAGTGTGAGTTAAAACAAAAAATAAAGAGTCTTTCTGTCCATGGTTAAGATAAAAGATTTAAATAAACTTGTCTCTCCAACTCTCCATTATATCTGTCTGTATTTTTCCATTCTGATTTAAATTTAAATGTAAATCATAAAAATATCAAATGGAACAAGAAAAGTTAGAGATAGTCTTGGAGATTACTTGAATCTAAATCAAAGAGTGATATGGATAGATAAATAGATATATCTATATACCTTTACTTATATACATTGTACAAATAATAACAGTATTATGTTAAAACATCTATTTTAGTGTGAAAAGTTTACAAATAGTACATACCAGCATAAATCATAATGATTATAGTTACACAATAACTAAAGCCTTAAACATTTACAGTGGTGTAATAAACATCATAAATACTTTTAAAGATCATTTACACCTGTTGATAGCAATACATGTCCTTCTAATCTATTCCATAGTCCCACCACTCTATTGCTATAAAAAGAATTTTCAAATATTAAATTTACTTCTGTTTACTCCTACCGTATATAGGTAGCATCTCAGCCCCGTGTACTTCTTGATCTCTCCTATTTTCTGACAATGTTATAAATTATCTATCTCTTCCTTTGTTGGTGCTTGTCAACAATTCAGAAATAACTTGGTCATTTCTTAAGGGTTTTAATAATCTTAGTAAGAGCTGTGTCTGTCACATGTATAATATCAGTAGCAGACATCAGACCCTATCCTTTCCCTACCCTCTTATTGAATTATCTAACTTTCTTTTCTCACCTCTCCCTTCCTACCCTTTTATTAAACTGAAGAATAATTTTTATGGTTTCCATGGCTTGAGCTAGAGACAAGAAAGCAAATAGGCACTTACCATTGATATTCGTTCAGATAAAACTATCTTTTAATCATCTTAAATCTGGCTTTATGTACCACATAGCATCTGATATTTTGCTCCCATCTTTATGTGACACTGCATGTTTTAGAAACTTTGAACCAAAACTGTCAACATGAGTTTCTTCAGTTATTAAGTTGGTCTCCTTGGCTGACTGTGTATGTGTGCATGTATGTAAATATATTCATGTATCAAGTGCATGGGCTGCACCAATATAACCAGAGGGCTGATAATCTAAACATTTACTCATTATGTCTAGAAAAAAATTTTTTTTTTTTTCAAATTTTTCCCTGTAATAGGTTTTTAGTAGAGGGATAAATTTGCAATGTAAATTCATGCTAAATTGGTCCCTTAGTTTGTGCTCTGCAGCATTCAAGCATATTTTTTGGAAATTCAGACTTTTTTAGTGAACCATTAAAAGGTGAGATAAGATATCTGTCAATGTTCAAAGCCTTTTCAATTTTTTGATTGACTACCCCCAACACAGCATACTGCTGAAAAAGATTGGTTGCATGGCAGTTTCTATTGAGTGACTAACCAGACCTGTACATTTATCTTTAGGCAGCCTGCTTGATATCTTGCTTAGTTTGATAGCACCTATCCTAAATAAAGACTAGCTCCTCCTATGTATGATATTTTTTATACAAGGGTTCCTTGAGAATTGATAGTTATTTCAAGGGTTCCTCCAGTCTAAAAAAGCTGTTTCAAATGAATCCTCCACTTAAACTGGTGATGTACCAACATTTGTAGCAACAACAATAAACTATTCTTATGAGTACAAACATTTCAACAAAAATGATAGATTCTTTCAATTCTATATAAGATTTGAAAACTCTATTTTCAATAAATAACTTTACAGAAAGAAAAACTGAATGAAAAAAAGTAATGTTCTATTACATTGTCTCTGAAGTAGAAATCCTTTAAATATATTTGGTATACCTTGATTAGTGTGTGATTATTTGAAGCTTCACGCTTTGGGGTGATGCTCTAGCTGCACCCCTCTCTCTGAGGCCCCAAGATATTGTATCACATATTATATTTGGCTGTTAATGTCTTCAGAATATCATATTGTATGATTAGACCATGTGAAATAAAATTGTTATCTTATTCCTCTACTTTGTCTTGGGTAGGAGTTGACTGTGACAATGGAAGTGACTTGAAATTCATTAATGAGGCATTGACTTGTGTTAAGTGAGTGGGGTTAGAGCTGACTTAATGCACCATGATTGAGTAATTACTATAACTAGCTGAAAACCTGCTCATATGGCAGGATTTCCCACTAGATGTCTACTTTATATGGTGGAACAAAAAGATGAGGATTTGGATTGACTAACCTGCCAAATACCAAGAAAGTCTCCTGTTTAGCATTATACTTACGTTGTAAATCAAACCTTTCATGAAAAACGTGAAAATTTGGGGAATTAAAAAAAAAATTAATATGTTTAAACCCCCCCCCCCCGGGATCATGTAAGCAATCACAGAAAATTTGGTGGCTATAGCTATGGCTGTCTTTTAGTTATGCAATGAGAGACTCACAGACAGACATTTGATGAATTATTGTAAGATATTAAAAGGGGCTTATCTACTGCTTTCTATTTGTGCTTGTGTGCATCAGCCAAGCCCCGTGAAATCATTCAATGCAGATTAGAAGTTTGCTGCTTGATTCATCTTCCACTCCTCGTTTCAGAATGAAGTATCTTCCCCAAAGGCCAAGGATTTATCTTGAGAAACCTTGACTTAGATTTAAGTCTCGGCTTGTATCAATCTTCGTTCGAAAAAGCAATCCTTACTCCTACTACGTGTGTTTGCTATTCATGCCAAGTACGTTCATATTAATTTAGTCTAGCAATATTTATTTCACAATTTAGATGCATTGATCAGATAGAAATGCCTATGTACACATAAAAAGCTCCAGGGAATAGAAAATAAGATCTATTATGATTTCTCAATAGATTTTCTGTTCACATAATGTTTTTTGCATCATTACATGATTGAATTAATACAAATATGCTAAAATCTTTTGGACATAAATCATGATACACACAAAATGGTCTGTAATGTTTGTTAAGAATTTAAATTGAGAAAACTTATGGAGTAGTTTATATAATTTGCATCCTAGAGGTTGCATAAATCAAATTTTTAGAGTTCAGATTTTGGTACTGAAAGATAAACTGATTCTGTTCGAAGTACAGGACAATTATCTAAAAAAAACGCTGCTGGCAAGGTGAGGTTGGATTGCGTACCATTTAATTTGATTTGTAAAATTTTTCTGTATTGAATTACAACAGTTACAGTTACTTATAACTAGCTATTTTTGTCTATTTTTCAGTTTTGCTTCATAAAACCAAAAACTTTTATTCAATTGACTTGAAGACATTTTTCATTGTATATAAATGGTAAAAATAAAATTAAGTCTGCTCAGATGGTTTAATGTTTAGCACATCTGCTCCACAAGTAGAAGAATCCAGGTTTGATTCCCAGTATGAGCGAAGAGTGTGAAAAACTTTGCATTAGGATAAATTTCCCTGTCTACACAGCAGGCTAAGTATACCCTAAGCAGTGTGATTAGGATGGAAAAAAGTTGGGAATGGAGTCACACCCTCCCTTATTCGAAAGAGTTGTAGTGTACAAAAAAAGAGCCTTCAAGTCACCTCCAACCGCCAGCACAGTACAAGTCATTGATTTTGACTGACATGCATTGACTTGCATGCTTGTAGAAATAAATAGCATGCATTTTTTCAAAATATTCCAATGGTTCCTGATGGACCATCTAAATTCTCTTCTTAAGTTATAAGGAAAGTGATTCACTCTGAATTCTGGTATTTTACCTCTATCAATGAACTTCAGTGACATTTTAGGGGAGGTTGGGCCAAGAACAAAAGGAAGACATGGTTAAATTTTACGGCAGATCGAGGAATTTTTATGATTGAGAGATATTTTTTTCATTTTTTTTCATTTTTTTTTCTCATATTCATATAATAACTCATGTTTGTCCACACAATATCTGAAGTTCTGAATTAATTTCATGGACATTTCTTGGGAGGGTGTAAGCCATGGGCTGAGGGAGAATTGATTAAATTTTGGAGTGGATCAAAGAATTCTTTTACAGTCACCTCTCCTGCATCTTAGTTATAAATTAACTGATTTTCATTCAGTTACTGAAACATTGGCAGAGGTATGCACTCTCTGGGTGCTTTCTGATTTCATCATTCCTTTGTGACCACTTCAGTGGGTGCATATGCTTGAACTATGGTGATTCTTGCATGACGTGTTCACAGTCTGGCACTGATGATTCGATCATTTATTGGCTTCCATTCTATCAGTGTTCTGGTTGCCCCATTGCCGAGCAGCTACCCAATACCATGTTGGTGGTTGTCATCCAGACCGGAGTACAGAACTATCATGTCATCGTTTACCATCTTACCTTGGCCTATCCATCACATTTCGGCCTGTATCTTCACATTTTTCTTAGCCCCTGGTCCATTTTCCTGTCAATGTATAATGAGTAGAGGTTCCAAGTGCCAATACTGATGGTACAGGCAACTAAAATGGATAAAGGAATTAATTTATTTTACTAATAAAGTTAAAGAAGATATTTTACTCATATGGATTCATCAATTTTTAAACACATTATCACCTAGTTATTCCTTTTTTTCTTTCTTTGGGTGGGAGGTTGAATAACTGGCAACTGGTCCTCCACGAGCAGAGGAAGAATGAAAGCTTCATGATGAAAAGGATCATTTTAACATTCTCTCTACAAAACTAATCTAGTGGGGAAGATATCTGTGATCTTAGTATCATTTTTGTAGGTTGATTTTTGGCATGCATTAAATTTGTAATCTTTTTACAAACGTTTATCCAAATATATAAAACATATTGTGTACCCATACATGTTTTCTTCTGCTTTGAACTTTTCAATGATTGAAAAGAGATACTACCCTCAGATCCTTGGCAGAAGTGAAGGGGAGTAACACTTTGATATTAGGCAGAGGGTGAAGATACTGTAATCTTCGGCAGAAGTGCTTATCCATATGAAAATAATCCGATCGTTTTTGACAGGCACTGTGCTCGTGTTTGTATGATTGTTGTACAATTTCTTCTCAATTCTAACAACGATCTTTCATTTACTCAACAGCTGGAAAATTTGGGCATACCTCAAGACCAGGTGACATGGTCACGGGTTACCATGGTTTCCGACCAATGGATTGCAGTTCGTCATGATAATGGGGAAAAACATGCAGCGGTAAGTAAATTGTCCAGAAAAACTATAACCAAGCATCAAATTTATAAATGGTGTTTTCCTTCCGTGTATTTGTATATGTGTCTTATGAGATCTACCAAGGGAGAGCATCTATATTCTCTTACTTCATTGCAAAATTGGTCTGTGTATATTTTTTGATTTGTCTTTGAAAACATTAGAAAATAATGCTTTTGAAAAAAACATGAAAATTATGAGACTAGATTAGAATTTTGATGGCAATAGTAAATGTTATTTATGATGCATAATCGTACATAGATCTACTTAGATTAACATCCTCATTTGGTTGTCATAGTTACAACAGTTCGGTTGTTTGTACTCTTGGGCCCTCCATGTTATAGATGGTAACTTACAGGAAATTTTGAACTTCATCTTTTATTTACTCTGCAGAGGTAGATTATTCTCATTTTGCAGTCCCTAATGAACGAGACACCTGAAAAGGGCAGGAGGGTTCAATGCCCAAAACATTGTTACTTCAACAACCAAGATGAGGACAATAGTCAGAGTAAATGAGTGTATAATAATATTAATTGTTCATTTCAGGAATCCCAACTAAACAAAAATCTTACATCAAAATTTGTTTTTTGGGTTTTTTTTCACTGCAAGTAAGTCACTCACTACAAGTCTTTTTACTTGACTCAAGATTATTAAAAAAAACTTTCAATTTATGAAAGCTAAACTGAAAATATAACCCAGTTTTGAAGGATTTATCAAAATATTAACAATAAAACACTTGAATAGAAATAGAATATATAATTTGTACACAAAGTAAAACATGTTGGCGAGGCCTTGAGCTATCAAAAAGATTTAGTGCTTCTGCCCTGAACAACTGCTGACATGATCCATTTATTGTAAAAGGTCAACCGGATTTTTTCTAATGTGAACAAAATGCTCTGTGTGTGTGTGTGTGTGTGTGTGTGTGTGTGTGAGGGTTGCCAGATAGTTGGAGATGTTTCTGGCCAAAAACACACCAAAAAAGTAGGGCGGACAAAAAATGGCTAAATACCGAAATTGTTATACACACCAAAGATGAGGATTGAATGAGAATTTTACTGCAACAAAGTTGTTAAATTTGGCCATGAAATGGCCAAAATAAAAACTTGTGTGTGTGTGTGTGTATGCATGCGTGTGTGCATGCACATTTTTTTCCACACCTCTGCATATTTAACTTGTGGCATGGGGAAACAGACGAATTGAAATTTTTCCCATGAACTCAAGGAATAATAGTTAGTGTAAGATTTTGACACCAATGTTTTTTTTGCAATTTTCTTGATACATTTGAATTTAGCTCTTGAAATAAAGCTATGATTACTAAGATTTATTATTCTCTAAACGCTTGACAGTAGACTAATGATATTTTTATTTTTAGGATGATATACTGAACAAGTTTTCATTGTATAATGGAATAAGAGTAAATAAGTTAATATTAGAAATTCAGACATTTTTTTTTCTTCTATCTATAGCCTTTTGTTTTTGTTACCCAGCATGCACTTGGAGCATTATTTGCTTGTAATTCTTCTGGTTTAGTCATTCATTTCTTGTCGCTTGCAGCCATGCCAATCAGAGGCTTTGGGGTGGAGGTGGGGACTGGCTTTCAGAGATTGATCTCCTCTTTAAGAGGATTAATGGTATTGCAACAGAGGTCCTTTACATGATCCCCAGCTGGTTACAGCACCTGGTATCCGCAGAGTGTCACCCATCTAGGTACTGACCAGGCTCAACTTCACTTAACTTTGATGATTGTATGATAACCAATGTATCCAAAGCGATTTGACCGTAACTAATTCTTCTGGTGTGTTTGGGGTAATAAAAAAAAAAAAAGGATTGGTATCTCCTAATGGGTTCAGTCTTGAAGCAGTGAATTGTACATTTCACTCAGCATGAGTTGTATATTTAGGCCTCAAATAATGTGAATGTGGAAACCCTTTCTGAAGGTGATCTAATTCTTGTAACTCTACTACTTTTATTCCTACATGAAGGAGTTGTGGAGTTGGGCTAATGGTTAGCAAAACAGAAAATGGCCATAGAATATCGTTTGCATTTACTACAAGCTAATGCTCTTGTAAAAAGCATAAATCCCTTTTTTCCCCTGAGCTATAGGTAAATAGTTTGTATTTATTTAACACTTATGCTCTTAGGAAAGGCATAAATATGTCATTTCTCTGTGGGTAGATAGCCTTGCTTAGCAGCTAATTTAAATGGACAACTCTAAATTCAAACCAGGAAAAGTTCAAATAATCATTCAACATTGAAAGAAGCTGACAATAGACAGAGTAGGGAACATGTTCCAAAAATGTATACTTAATTCGGCTCTGATATTGCTTCGATGAGCTCAGCAAGTTGATGGTGGATTATATTAAATTGCTTGAATAAAATGAAGGAGAATAGAAAAACAAACAGCTGGAATAATTCCACCATTGTCTCCACTTCCCCACAACGCCTCCAATAAAAGTGGAAGATTTCAAGAAAATAAATAAATAAATAGATTGGCCCCTTTTAGTGTCATATATAATTATGCTAAGATTTACAAGTTGATAACCCTGACATATAAGATAGATTCCTACATGAAACTGCTAGAGCATCAGGTTCTTTCTGCTGTCTCAAGTTACCCCACTTTACCCTCTTTCACGTCAGACTGCTATTAGAGTTGCAAATCCTCTGACCTATATTGGATAAAATATCTTTTAAAGATTTTACAAGTGAAATCTCCACACTCCCCACTTGTGCACATACGATGTTTGCCAGAATTTGATCAAGTCAAGAAATCTTTGGGTTTTATAGTCACTTTGAACCCCCCCTTGTAAGAACCTTTTTTAAAAAAAATATTTCCATTATATGAAAGAAGACTTGCAACTTTAATAACAGGCTGACTCAAAAATGTATCAAGGTAACTTGAAACAGTAAAAAGAACCTGAAACCTTTTCTTTTTTGAATATCTAAAACTAACAAGTTTCCGGATGGTTCAAAGGTCTTAATGGATTGAAAGCACTTAAAATTGAAAGAAAATCTTTTTTCTCTCAAAAACCATGTTTTAAACAAATCAAATAATTGTTTCAGTTAATATGATACATATGTTCAATGACATGAATTGTAGAATAACATTAAACTGACTAGTTAGAATTCTCACAGTAGTTTTCATTTTATTGGATATTCTTTCATTTTTGTTTATTTTCATCAGAAATTTCTTTTTGTAGATTTTAACCTCTTTCATGAGGTGACATGATGGACAAAATATCACCCACCAACAAATTGGGGTTTGTTTGCATACTTCTTTTGAAAAAAAAAATTTCTACTAGAACAAATTTTGATGTATTAACAAAATAAAAAAATTCTTTTTTTTTTTTCACTTAAAATTTTTCAGGAATTACCATGGGTAAATTTTTTGCATGTTTTTCATGGGTAACTTTTTTTGCATATTCCTCATGGTTGAATTTTTTGCAAATTCTTCATGGGTGAATTTTTTGCATATTCTTCATGGGTGAATTTTTTGCATATTCTTCATGGGTGAATTTTTTGCATATTCTTCATGGGTGAATTTTTTGCATATTCTTCATGGGTGATTTTTTTTGCATATTCTTCATGGGTAAATCTTTTGCACATTTTTCATGAGTAAATCTTTTGCACATTTTTCATAGCTGAATTTTGTGCACATTTTTGATGGATAAATTTTTTGCACATTTCTCATGGATAGATTCTTTTCATCAGAATAAAAGCTGCCATTTTTCCATGAATTATTTCAATTAAAATCCTAATGATATTGTTTTTGTTACAGAATTTTGGCCAGTGTGCTTTTTAGCCTTTCTTCAGTTTATGTTGCATTTTTAAATGTCATCCAGCATTTCTTTTTCCTTCCTTTCAATCCCATCAACTAAATCATTCTTCAAGATGTCTCTTCTTTATCTCAAATGTCATTCACTTTTCTTTCAATAAATGATTCACTATTTTTGTATTCTCATTTCAATCTCCTCATCTCATCTGCAGTTGTTATAAACTCCTCCATAGAACTTTACATAATCTTTTATAAAATTTGATGTCAGGACAATTGCCCCCAAAAGACAATTTCCCCCAAGGAAATTGGCCCCTAGAGATGATTTTTATCAAAAAAATTTGAAATTGGTTAGGGTTAGGGTTTTAGAAATCCACACAAAATGTTGTACGTATTAGAGCAGGACAGGATAATGATTTTTCATTTATTTTATCCTTTGCAATTTTGAGGGCATTTGTCCTAGGAGGAAAATTGTCCTCCAGAGGCAATTGTCCTTAATCTCTAAGGAACCACAGAATCGTTATTTTAGATCTTTTTTGTGAATATTCACAAAAGAATCATTGATAACAAAGCTAAAATAGAATGTGTGTGTGTGTGTTTGTGTGTAGGAAGGTCAATAGACTAAGCAAAAAAAAACCCCAGGATACATGAATGAAGTCAATTAATTTGATGGATTACAAAAAGTGAGGATTGAAGACAGATGCATTCATGTGAGGAGATCAATTAAAAAAGAGCAACTGAGTGAAATGATTGGTGGGAAGACGAAGGTCACAGTGATCCAAACCAGAGATCAGCAAACTTTGGGGGGAGGTGGATTAGGAATGTTTTTTTTTATGTCTTGTGAGGCAAGGCAAATAAAAATGTAAAAAATTGAGGCCACTGCAAAAATGAAACTTAAGCTCTACTTTTTTGTTACCAAGTTTTATTGTTTGCTAATCAAAAGAGGACAAATAATTTTTGTATGCAAAGTCAGCAGGCTGGATGAAATGGAGCCGTGGGCTATAGTTTACTGACCTCTGATCCAGACATATGGGGAAACAAGGTGACCCCTGATCTAGACATACAGGGGGTGGGGGCATTTATTCATTGTAAATCACCCAGTGCTGCTTAGGTAATATTTGCTATCACAAACTTACTCGGCAGAAAAAATGATTTTAGACTAAGACAAAAACAAACAATTTTGTGCTCATTATGGTATGAATATCAATTCTGGTTGGTCAAAGGTTAGCAGACAATTTGCTAATATAGTGAGTTTGATTTTCACTGGTTGTCCCACTACTGTAGTTAAGTAGTTGTATATTTCCCACCGGGGCTATGGGTCAGGGTTTGAGTCAAATTTGGTGTTTCAAACGCTGATTTTCTAAGCAGGGATGCCCTCCCCAATTTGAAAATTAATTCAATACAATCTTTCTATAGTTCAGTTATTCTCATCTGGCCAAGTGTACTAAACTAAGCTAAATAAAATATCAGCCCTGGTTCTAATACTTTTCAAAGAACCTTTTGTCTTGGCAGTCATTTTTTTTAGTAATTAAATCCAAAATACTTGAAAGAATTTGAGACTCAAACTCAGTTGCTCTCATGTCATGTGACACCTGAGACAATGATCCTTTCTCCATATCTGGAATGATCCATGGAGATCCATTTTTAATTTTTGTAGCAATTATGTGTTTTTTCAGTGCCAGGATAGCTAGTCCCATACCCAAAATAAACTGTCTTACAGGGATGCATGGCTCTAACTACCGTGATATTTACCCTTTAGCTGGGGGGGAGGGGGGTGGATTCATACTTTTCCTAAGGGCACTAGTGTGAAGATGATCTAAACTGTTCCAGCCAGAGTTTGCCAATAACATTCTTCGTGCAATTAACCATTAGGCCACCAGCACCTCAAAAGACTTCAGTAAACTTGTTTGTTCATTGTGAATTTGACACATGTGTTATCAGTTTTATGTTCATTATTAGTTTGGGCAAGGTACCAATTTGTAGTGAAGCCTGACTGTAGCCACTTCTCTATAGGGATGATTAGTCTGTAAACAGACTGAACTATTTCTTAAAATGTTTGTGGTAACTACCAGCCTTGTAAAGTAGAATGGAAGTATTACTTGATTGGGGTGCTCAAAGTTTGTTTTTAAACCTATTCAACCAAGTTCAGATTTGTTGGTCCCCCTTTTTTTTTTTTGCCTGTAAAAATGATTGAACTTATCATACAAGCAATTTGCTAACCAATCTAATTTGTTAATTTTGCTGAGCACCCTAACAGATAGAATAATTAGATCAAATTCATGTCAATATGAAAATAGAGCATTGAAAACAATACTTTACTTGAATTGTAAATTTCATCATTTCTATAACACTGGTCAACAACAAATTTTCACCAGGCATATGTTTCCAGGCACTTAATGTAGCTTTGGATGCTGATTCTAAAAATGTTATCCATTTTCTATATCATATCTAGTTTCCAAGATGAGATCGAAGCTTTATTTCAGCACATAACCCCTAAAGAGCACCTTAGGGGGTCCAAAGCTCTACATTTTACTTTGTTCTTTTATGTAGTACCTTCTTTGTATATCTTGTACATAGAAGTTTTAATTTTCTGCTTTGGAAAATTCTGACTGATATACAACTTGTTTTCATTCAACCTTTGCCTATATTGTCTCATATACAGTAGAATTAAAAACAGAATGTGTCCATAGCAAATATATGAGACGTGCTAGAGTGAAAAAGGACACAAAATTCATAATCTGCATCAAAAATTGGTGTAACAAAGTTGCACTGCAACCTTGATGAGAAAATAAGTTTCATTTTGTTGACCAGTGTAATTGTTTATTTATTCGTCGTCATCTTTCGATTCTATTTTCTCTCCTCTATCATTTGCTATAGATGACTTTTTTGTCCTTCACTGGATAATGGTAATTATTGCTTTTGTTCTATAAATAGATTCATGATAAATTTATAAGTTTCATTTGACATTTTACTTCAATAGGTCATTTATTATGTTGCTACATATAGAATGCCATTTTGGGAATAGTGAGATGAATGTGATATAAACAGCAAAAAAACAGTGAATATCTAATCAAAATATGACCAATTTGAAGCAATAACCTTTCTCCAACAATTCTCTAATGATAAATATGCCATCTCTATAAAAATTCTTTAGGTTTAGAGGTCATAAATATCACCAGGAAGTACTCAAACCATTATTTATGCCATTAAGGTTTATTTTTGGTATCTATATTGCCAGGCCTAAACCTATTGAACCAACACTGAACAGTTCAAACTGTAATAGCATTCACTCCAAGTGCCCCGTCAATGTCATCAACAGCTTGAGCATCAATACATCCTAATTTAAAATTTTTCTTGAAAATTAGTCCAGCCTCTTGGATAGTTGGCTGTTAAGGGCTCAAAAACCCCCAATAATAATTGACTGACCAATTATGATGAAGTAAGTTGAACTATTCAAAGAGATTTTTGGATGATTGAACTCCCTCTTGTTGTTTTTGTTGTCCGCAAGACATTTTGGCTGATCCCTTCTCTGGCCTTCTTCATGTATTCTCTCCAAATGTGATGATAGTTAGCAGAATTCTTTTATCCTATGGTAGCAATGGTTTTAACCTAGGATTCGGGTGTTTTCTTCTCCTTTCCTTGTTCATTTTCATATCTTGTCCGTGTTGAGTAGCAGAAGCCACATCAGATTGAACTCTGCATTTGTCTGTCTTATACACTCAGTCGACATGTTGATGTGTGCTGCTTGTAAGCGCAGCACATAGATAGCCAACCAACCAGCCAAACCCACTTAAAAACTGAAGAAACATGTGATGACAGTTTAGATTGATGGTTTCTAATATACTTGGTGCTATATAACCCATGTAGATGGTGATGTGCCAATAGATTATACTTATTTATTTATTTTTGTGATTGGGGCTGTAGTGCAAAATTATCCAAGTGGCTTTCCTAAATTCTAGAACCTAAATTCATTGAAGGATTGGTGCTATCTAAATGAAAAATGTTTTTTTCCTCAAAACCAATTTGCTGATTTAAGGGAAACTCCTCAACTCCGAGGAATAAACAACCTTATCTTCTGCTATCCCTGTAGAATAGTTGTTTACTCTCCAGCAAAGTAACTCGATTATAAACCATTAACCAAAACAGTCAACACAAGTTTCTTCAGTTTTCAAATTGCTCTTGCTGGCTATGTATGTATGTATAACGCATAAAGACTGCACCAATTGAAGTCTAGAAATTTAAACATAAACTCCTCACTATGTTGAGAAAAATTTTTTTCTGTTTTTTGGAAAAAAAGGTTTTCAGTGTGGTGTTTAATTTGTTCTGTAAATTTATACTAAACTGGTCACTTAGTTTGTGTCCGGCAGCATTCACACTTGTTTTTTGAAAATTCAGACTTTTTTTTTTAGTGATCACTGCCCAAGAAAAGGCAAGAGAAGTAATTTATTCATTGATCATCCCCCTTTTTCTAATTTTCAATTTCAAACCCCTGACACGGCATGCTGACAAAAGACATTGGTCGCATGATGGTTTCTATTGAGTGACTAACCAGACTTGTTTACTTTGTTTTTGTATTCATAGTCAGAGAAAGCAAAAGTAACAAAGAATCATTGTTGCACTCTCTCTAGAGATGAAAATAACTTGGGAAACTTCTTTCACCGTTCATCCCTGCTGATAAAGATAAAGAAATACAAAATTACAATAACAGACAATTCAGTTACCGATTCCTTCCAGGAGATTAACTTGGCCCCACTCCTGATCGTTACAAACCAACTTTTCCTTCTAACAATATTTTCACTTCCACCTCAATAGCAAATGTAAAATGTTTATTTTGATATCATATTTTCTCAAACCTTTCAAAACTACTAGAATTTTATCTTAAATGGTAAAATACTTGCCTTCTATCATCTTTTAGAGATAGCTTTATTCAAATTTTGACTGCATTAATACAGAGGAAATCACTTATTATGATCACTTCAGGAAAGGATCTTTTAGATAATAACAGCTAGCAAATCAAATTAAGCAAAGGATGCAAAATTTAAAAAAATTTATATTCATTATGTTATCAAATTTATTCTATAATGTTATCAGTCAGTTATTGTTATCTAAAAGACCTATTCCCAGTGTGATCACAATAAGCAACTTCTTCCATATATTATTTAATGAAAATGAAAAATTACTAATCAGTATCCATCGATGAAATAATATTTTGGGAGGTTTCATTCTATATATATATATATATATATATATATATATATATATATATATGTATGTGTATATATATATATATATATATATGTATAGCCTCAAAAACAATTTGATGCATTAAAAAAATGTAATTAATTTAAAAATCGCTGTAAATATGTATAAAGTGAAGGAAGGGCCAGATTTATTTGTAGTGTACATTAATTTGTAATACAGATTCATTTATGATAAAGAATATAGTATAAAATGACTTACCAGACAATTCACTGATCAATAGTCTGGTTAGTCACTCAATAAAAACTGTCATGCAAACAATGTCTTTTGGCTGCATGCTGTGTTTAATTAAAAATTGAAAAAGGGGTGATCAATGAATAAGTTACTTCTCTCACCTCTTGTTTGGCAGTGATCACTAAAAATATCCAAATTAAAAAAAAAACAAACATGAATGCTGCCAGACGCAAACCAAGGGACCAATTTAGCAGAAACTTACATTGCAAATTGAACCCTTTCTTCCACTAAAATACTATTGGGGAGGGGGGATTTTGAGAAAATAAAAGATATGTTTTTTCCTGGCATAGTAAGGAGTAAATGTTCGAATTTCCAACCCTTTAAATCCACTTGTGTGGCCTCTACACATGATCCCTGCCTACATAACCAGCTAGCCAGACCAACTTAAAAACTGAAGAAACCTGTTTGCACAGTTTTGATTGATGGATTTTAATATAAAGTCTAGTTCATTCATTCTATATTTCTTAGATATTTGCTTGGATACACAGTGGAAGGCAGAATCAACTCGGAACATAACTGCCATTTATTTTTTATTCCTTTTGCTTGATTGCAGTATAGCACTTTCCTTTGATGTAGTAATATATTTATAAGGGCTTCAGAAATGGTATAAATCAATACGCAACCAAAGAATATGCCTTTGAGCAAACCTGGAACATAATGCCGAAAGAGAAAAAAAATTGACTCTTCTTCTCTCTGGTTCACCAACTCTTTGCAGCTCAATTGTCTCGTCCAGAAAATCATATCATATTGCCTTGTTGTTTGATATATTTACATGAAAGAAATGTTTTCCATTGATTTCATCTTGGTTATGAATGAAAATGACCATTATTATTAGAAACCATCAACCAGAACTGTCATCATAGGTTTCTGTCATTTTTAAGCTAGTCTGGCTGGCTATATATGTATCAAGTAGACAGGCCACACCAATAGGGATGAGAATGTTATACATACACTACTCATCTTTCCTCTTTCTTTTTTTTAAAATTCCCCTTAGTAGATTTTTATAGTGGGGATGGGTTGGGGGGGGTTGCAATGTAGGTTTAGGCTAAATTGTTACCTTAGTTTGTGTCCCTCTGTTTTTTGAAAATCAAGACTTTTCAGTGATCACTTCCCTCAAAAGGCAACTTATTCATTGATCAACATTTTTTCCAATTTTTCTATTGATCACCCCAAACACTGCATGCTGCCAAAAGACGTGACAGTTTCTATTGGGCGACTAACCAGACCTATCGTTTTTGTATTCGCTTCTAAAATATTGCAGAACTGAGATGCATAATGTAAACCTGGAATGAAGACTCATCGACCTTCATGGCATTGCTGACATGGCTTCTATTAAATGACGTTTCTCTATCATTTCTTTCATTTAATCATCATTTGGATCCATTCAACCTTGATATTAGGTTATTACATTTAAGATAGTTTTCAAATAGTGAGACAAAAGATAATATAAACAAACAAAAACAGTATAGATTTAATCGAAAAATGAACCTTTCTCAAACAATCCCCAAATGATGATAGGCCTTCTCTATAAAATTCTTTTGGCGGAATGATCACTAATTCAGTGAAAGCATAAATTTAGCTTCCCTGTTATTATGGTTATTAAGTTCAAAATGTTTGAAAAGAAAATCTGTTATAGAAAATTTCAGGTGTATATGAAGGATACTGCCTGACTTCATAAAAAAGATTCCAGGAAGTACTTGAACTGTCGTGCATGGGTCGTTAGCCACTGCCGTTGATAATTCTTCATCATTAAGAACAGATTTGGGTCCCTGTTAAGGTTTATTGTTGATATCCATATTTCCAGACTTAAACCAATTGAACCAACAAAGCAGAAAATGTTACACTGTGTTCACTCCAAATGCTTTGTTGACATTATCAGCAGCTCAAATAGCATTATATCCTATTTTCAATAACTAACATAAATATTGTTGAATCTAATTCCCAAATCAAAATTGTCTTATTTAACTTGATTCTACACACACCTTTGGCACACTGTCAAGTGCAAAGAACACTTCTCCCTCGTGGTAAGTCTTGTCTTTACAAAATCCATAATACTTGTCTAACTAATTACAATGGCTTGGTAGTTTCAATATTTTTCAATTATTGAATTTTAAGTTGTTGAGTTTTAACTTCTTTAATTTCCAGGTTTTCAATAATTGTTTTTTCTTTATATATTACACCTATTACATATCTGAATCCAGACAACTTTTAAAGTAAATGACATACAAAGACAAACGAACACATTTTCTCTCAGTTTTGACCCAAGTCGTTCTGTGGAATCGTTATTGTTAAGATTCAAACACATCTTGGCTCTATTTCAGGACAAAAATGGCAAAAGTTATTTTCCGGCTCCACGATAGGTGTAGTATAGAGTTAATCTTATTACTTTGCATAATCTTCAAATAGACACTCCAAGGATTGAGAAAAGCAGGTGCTGAAAAAAAATCTACCCTGTGTATTTGGACTTATTTCTCCAGCCAATTCGTATTAGTAAGTTGTCAGTCCAGTGTTATGAATGAGGTAACTTATTTTAGTCTAAACAAAGGAAATTTGCGTCTTTACTTCGGTAATATCACAACTAATAAATGAAGACTTCTGTAAAAATAAAAACCTTGTGTAGGTGTTACATTGAAAAATATACTTGGTAGTAAACAAGTTTCAGATTCAATTAATTAAATAACTAAGTATCAAGAGTTTGGGTGATTTACATTTTTGAATGACCCTAATTGACTTACCTTCCTTGAGCCTCGTAATAAAATATTCCTGACAGAGCCAAAATTATTTTGGTAAAATCATAACTATTTTTTAAATTTCAGCCTACATTGGGCTTGAAAACTAAAGGGACATGATGGGAAGGTTAAAATGCTGTAGATAACTGGATCAGTTGTCACTTACTGATCTAGAAGGAAGCATTTTTTAAAGAACTGAAAGGAAAGATTATAACGATATTGTTATAATGATTCCATGTTAACGCTTTTCTGTCAGGTAAAATTTTACAAAGTCACTCTGAACACCTATTTTTTCAATTGATTTTGAATTATTCATTTCATCACTTTATTATAGATGTTAACATATTCATATAAATTGACATCAGCTTTTCCGATGATTAATTTCGGTTGATCCAAAAGTGGCATTTAACACCAAACTCTGAAGAGGATTCTTAAAATGTCTGCTACCTTGACTACCAAGTGTCGGCTGCCAAGTTAACTAGCTGACTCCAGAATCCATATAACTCGCTGCCTAAATTAACATGGAGTTTATGGCCATGTTCGAGACAAATGTCAGAATTCATGGATATTACAAAGACTAGAATCCTTGTTTTTGACAACTTTATTGTTTTGCTCTGTGTGCATCTGTATATTTTAACATATTTGCTGCAAAGTATGTTTTTTTTGCATTGTAACGGTTGTGCAAGGTTTTCCTCATTGAAAATTGATAGAGATTGAAAGTCACTGTTCCATGTTTGAAACGATTTGTTTTCAAATAAATCAACTGAATTGTACAATAGAATAAATGTAATGCATACATAAATGTATTGGGAAAAAAAAACAAGAAAAACACAATGTCATTTGATGAGTTATTTCATTTGTGGCACTGAACTGATGATCTGCCAAGACAAGTCATCTTATCTGTGGTAGTGGACTGATGACTTGCAAAGACAAACTAGGTTAAATATGCAAAGAATTTGAATAAAGAAACTTAGGACAGGTCTTGTTAGTCACTCAATAGAAACTGTCAGGTGACCAATGTCTTTTGGCAGCATGCTGTGTTGAGGATGAATTTTTTAAAATTGGAAAAAAGGGTTGATCAATGATCCATAAAAAAGTCACTTCTTTTGCTTTTTGTTGGGCATTGCTCTTTAAAAGAATCTGAATTTGTCTTTAAAACAAGCAGGAATATTAGTGGACACAAACGAAGGGGTCATTTTTGCATAAAATTACATTGTAAACCTGGAAGCCTATAAGGGGGAAATTTTTTTTAAAAAAGACATTTTTTCTAGTCATATTAAAGTGTAAATGTTTAAATTTTCTGCCTGTTTGCATGATACATAGATAGTTAACCAGCCAGCCAGCCAGCCAGACCAAATTGAAAACTGAAGAAACCTATGTTGACAGTTTTTGTTGACAGTTTCTATTAATCCTTTGGCTTCCATATTAGAATCTTTCTTGAAGAATAAATACCAATATTCACAACTTTAGGTGAAGGAAAGCTTTGTAGAAGATGGAGGTTAACTAAGTTGATGAAAGATCTGTAGGACTGTATGAACCAAGAGAGAATGTTGTTTCTATAATATTGAACATTGTCAAAAAATAAGAAGTTGAAGCCGGTGAAATAAAAGTAATGAAAAACTATAGATTCAAACTTTTTTAGTCGTCATAACCCAACAAAAAGTGAAAGAAGTAATTAATCCATTGCTCACCCCCTAACACAGTATGCAGCCCGAAGACATTGTTCACGTGACACTTTCTATTGACTGACTAAAGAGACCTGTCTCAAGGAGCAGTTGTTTAAAAGTAGTTATAAAAAGGTTTGCTGCAAAGAACAGGAGTTGATAGTATTTGACAGACTGGACTGAATTAGGTGAAGTAGAATGATTATTTTGTATACATTAGGAAAGATAAATTAATACAAACAAATTGTTATTCATAATATTTAGTTATTGTAAAATTTGTCCACTGCAGACTTTAGTTTGTAAAAGGGGTTAACTGTTAGATTGTTGGCTTGAACCCAAGATATCTTATCAAAGAAACCAAAAGCCTTCATTTTTTCAAGCTGTACTAATTATAACAAATCAATTATAATGAGGAAATTTCCATGCTTCATACGTTCACTCATCAAAAATTTTTATAATCAATATGAATACTATTAGTTGTAGTAAGAATCTTGTATAAAATAAGTTATCATCTGTCCTTTCTTTATGGAGCAGGTTAATGTGTACTATAATGGAGAGAGCTGGTTATTAGGTTTTCCTTATACATTAGAATGTAACATAGGAAAGAACTATGATTAGTTAGGGAAACAGATGACATAACAGGTTTTATGTTATTTGGTTCATCTATCGAATGGAACTTGGTTAGTGGGGCCTTTAGTAATGAGTGGTGTTGGTGACCAAGCTAGATTATCCAAAAGATGGCCACATCGAGTTGTCCAGGCATCAAGTTAGCCACATCAAGATGTCCCTTGTATGTTTGTTGCATGTTGAGTTGTTCACTAAATAATACAGTTGACTATTTTTTCATATATTCTTTTCAGTCAGTATTTGGGTAAAAACAATGTTGCAAAAGAATCATACAATTATTTTTTTTTTGAATGGAAGAATGTTCAGATCCTTTTATATGAAACATGTAAAATGTATTTAGATAAAAGTTTGCTTTTATCATTCCATTACATAAACTTTTTCAACTCATTTTTCTATTACTGTCATAAGGATAAAGTCTTTTGTCTCTCTCCTTTGTTTTTCAGCTTTTGCAAGCGTTGATTGACTATAACTAACATTTAATTAATCTGATTCATTTTTTATAGAACAATGAAAAGTAAAAGTTTTAATTAATAAATATAATTACACCGTAATTAAAACCTTTTTACTGCTTATCACTTTTACTTTAGAGAAGAGCCATTAACTTTTTAAGAGTTTTGTGGACAATAAAACTCATTCTTTTTCTTATTTTCATTGTTTTTGGCCAGTCCACTTAACCATCTTCACTTCAGATGTACCATCTTTGTGGAAAGAGAGAGACTCATTTTCTGGTAGTGCTTAGTAGAAAACAGTAGGAAACAGAATTTTTTGACAGCTTCTGAAGAATGATATGATTTTGTAAAGCCATAATTCTTCGAAGATTTTACCAAAGAACATTTACAGTATTGGAAAAACAGTCTTGAGCTTTTCGGCTTTCATACTTGTTGTGTATAATGTTCTTCAACAAAACTCTGGTCTTTTTATAGGTAACAGTGTTGAACCCAAGAGAAGGTACCAAGCTCTATGCAGGGACAACTTCTGCTGATTCTCTGTTAATGAATCCATCCCATCCTATCATCGCACTAAAAGGTAAATGTACATCTTTAACTGTTTGCTTATCATTTCAGGTCACTTTTGAGTAAGATACAAGATCTATCTATGGAGTATCCAGCCATTCAATATTTATTGGGGAAAAATAGGCTTAGTTCTTAGTTCCTTTCAAATATCTCCTTTTGGGGCCCACACACTTATCCAAGCATCCTTTCCAGTTTTCAAAACAGTCTGCAAAGTCCTCTCTCAGGATTGTCATCAGCTGCCTCAAATTTTTCCCAATCTACTCCATGGTCCATTTTAGCTTTGGAAAAAGCCAGAAGTTGCATGGAGCAGGTGTGTGTGTGTGTGTGTGTGTGTGTGTGTGTGTGTGTGTGTGTGTGTGTGTGTGTGTGTGTGTGTGTGTGTGTGTGTGTGTGTGTGTGTGTGTATGTGTGTGTATATATATATATATATATATATATATATAAGTAAAAGTAACAAACTTTAATCATGTAACATTTTGCCCAAAACCCTTTGTAATGCATCTACTTGCTTGGTCATTGTGAATGCCATGGTCATGCAGTACATCAGTTTAATTCATAGTATTTAACTGCAGACTGAGTGACCTTACAGATGCGTGTCTCTGCATGCATAAGCAACAAGCCCCCACTTATTGGATGTCAAGTTATATCAAGGCCACATGACTGGTTTTCGAGATATTCAAAATGGCTGGATACTTTCCATATCATAATGGAGCAGAAAAAAAAGAATAAGAAAAATGATACTTTCTAATTATCCTTCAAAATGTGAATGAATTTCAATTTCAAAAGAAAATTTAAGCATCATACTAAGAAATGAATTTGATATCCTAATCTTCTGTTTTCCTTTTATCTCTAAGTATTAGTTTCTTATTAGATATAAATTGGATGGTTTTGAAAAGAATAGAATTCATTTTGTGAAAGTTAATAAATTTCTTGCTTGAATTTTGTTGGACAGGATATTTCAACCATTGTATATGGTTTGGTCAGACTATCTTTTGCCCGTTTTTTTTTGTTTTCTTTTCAGATGTTTTTTCTTAAAGAGAACACCCAAAGATGCTTGAAGGGGCACATGGCCAAAATGTTGTTAAAAAAATGAGCAACATAGACAGGGGAAATAGTCTGACAAAACCTTATACAATGATTAAATACTAAATTTATTTCATGAGCAGATGTGTTGCTTAGGAAAGTTGATTAACTCATAAAACAAAAAAAATTCTGAATGTTGTGTTAAGTGAAGCATCTCTTTAGGTAATTTTATCTCTTGGTATAAAGTTTTCAAAAATAGCCTCTGGCTAAACTAAAACACATGGCCAGACATTTATGTCTTGCATTTATGAGAAACTGAATACAATTTAATTGATGGATATATTTTTGGATCCTTATTTTTAATCTGGTTACATGCTTAATATCTGCAACTTTGTTCACATGTATTTACTTATGGGATTTGCAGATTTCACAAATATACGTCTATATATATATATATATATATATATATATATATATATATATATATATATATATATATTTTGCTGAGCCAAAGCATTATAACCACGTTGGTCTTCCTTGTCCCTGCAAAACAGTTCTGACCTGATCAGGCATGAACTCTAGAAGACCTGTAAAGATTTCCTCAGAGATTTTGTGCCACAATGTTAAAAGCAACTCCTTCATCTGCTGCAAATCAAGTGTTGGAGGTTTTACAGAACAAAATTGTTGGTTCTACAAAGCCCATAAGTGCACAATGGGGTTGAGTTTGATGTCCAGGCCAACACAGTGAGATCTTCTCTGTGTTCCTTAAGGCTATTGACAAGGAATGTATTTGTTTTTTGTTTTTTTTTTTAATTTTTGCTGAACCTTTTTCGTTGCTATACAAATGGTTGTAAGTCAGGTTTCGATAGATTTTTTGTTTCTATTATCTCTCAATCATAGAAGATATTTTATCTGTTTTTATGATTTTCTTTTTAATATAAATAATCCTCACTATTCAATTACTATTATCATTCAACTCATGTGGAGGTGTCAAGTGGCATAACAGTTACTGATATGGAATTGGTGAACAGAGTTTAAAAGGCTTGAATGAACTTGTCCGAAGGCAATGGGTAAAAATCAGACCAGCTAGAGCTCTTTAGCCTTGTAATGCTGTCCATCTTTGATCTTGGAGTAGTACTCCACTCATAAAACCTACTCGTGTCAGAAACTGAAATGTTACCCTATGCTTCACAAAGAGTCTACTGGGAAAAAATATTTCATCTTCTTTACTTGGAGCAATAAACAAACCTGGCTTTTCTGTCCTTCCACTTTCTTTCTTCTGATCATAAAAATATTTCTTTCTAACTTCTATTTTTCTTTTTTATATGCTCATAGGTTGCACTGAGAACAAGCAATAAGCTTTTTATCTTCTTCAACCCACACAACTGGAAGTTATTCATTTCTTTTTTTATAACTGCTTCAAGAATTCCATCTTCATTTTTATTTTTAATGATTTTCTCTTTTGATATATTTCCCTTGACTTAAGTCATATTTCATGGCAGAAATATTTTCCCAAAATCTCCGAAATTTGAAATATTCAAGCTTTGCTGCTGCAAGGTCAAACTCCACTCCTACTTCTATTCTGACTGGATATAATCACTGAAACTTTTTATTGTATTTATAGTAAATAAAGTTGAGTGTAAATGTATTTATTTAATTAGAATTAGATAAACCCTTGCATATTTGTGAGAAAGATTTTCGAAGATATGTAAAACTTGTCAGGCTCAGTTGGTAAAAGAACTGACTACCAATCACTTGTTGATTAACAATGTTGATTTTCTAGATATATTTATTTATTAGAATGAATTAAGGCCTTGCATATTTCTAGCATAAAGTTTGGTAGATATGTAAGACTTGTCGATTAAGCTCAGTCAATAAGAGACATTACTGTTGGTTATGATTTCAAATCATGGTAGGGAAATGTTAATTTTTGCTGGTTCAAATTTGGTAAGGATTGTTTTTGTTGTAGTAGAAAACAAAGTCAACTCCAGGTTCAACAATTGGGGGGGGGTTGAAGCAGTGATTCTCAAATGGAAGGCACTTGTCTCCGAGGGGAGGTATTTCAGTCAGTAGAGGAAAGTATGGTGGTAAGTATAATGGTGAAAAAATTACTAGATGACGATTGAAAATGGGGGAGAAATGGGGTAAACCTGGCATCACAAGGGGAGTAATATGTCCTGGGATTCTGAAAACCACTTGATAAAAGCATTTCTCAAGAAATTTGTCAGGCCTGTTGAGCAAGGTCCAGTCTAATTTATGTAGAATGAAAATTCTAACTTTGAAACTGTGACGTGTTTGTCAAATTTCAAGTTAATCTTTTAAATTCATGGAGATATCTTTTTCACAAAATACAAGGAATTATCTAAAAAATATAACGTAGAAAAAAGAATATAAGAAAACCAAACTATCAACAAGTTTCTTCAGTTTTCAAGATTGGCTGGTTGCCTGGCTAAGTATGTATCACTGATATAGGTTGCACCAATGGAGCTAGAGGGTTGAAAATATGAACATTTTCTCCTTATTATGTGTAGAAATAACCATTTTTCTCGTCTTTTGAAAAGGTTTTCATTATGAGGGTGTAGGTTGCAATGTAAGTTTTTGCTAAATTGATCTCTGAGTTTGTTTCCAGCAGCATTCATGCTTGTTTTGTTTTTTTAATTCAGACTTTTTTGTTGATCACTACCCAACAAAAGGCAGTAGTGACTTATTCATAGATCACCCCATTCCAATTTCTTAGTTGATTATCCCCAACACAGTATGCTGTCAAAGGATGTTGATCATGTTTCTATTGAGTGTCTAACCACACTTATTATCTATAGTTTAGAGAAAATTATTATTCCAAGATTTATTTGAACAATTTAACTCAGTCTTTGTGTTGCTGATGTTATTATCACAACATTCTGGCCTTTGTATTCAACAGAATTCTTCAGGTGTACAGACTCAAGGAGCAAAAGAAAAACATATCCATGAGGTGGGTAGAAAAATGTGGTATGGCAGACCATATCTAGAAAGAGAAAGGTACACATTTTCTGGTATGAGGTCCAAATAATTGATTAGGAACAACACTGGAGAGTTAGAAAATTGAAAGCATACAGCATACATCAGCTTGTCAGTAAGTTATATAAGTCAAACCAATATGGATTTTAGCACAGTTCAGTTTTCTTTACTAAACAGGGAGGAAATCAGGGAGCAATTGATATACTGATTAGAATCACCTGTATCACATGGTTGGTTATGAATGTGACTCACATTGATGGAAAGGAACTGAGCAAGTTGAAATAGTAGATCACATTCTTATTGAGTTACTAAAATGACCTATTTTTATTCTTCTTCATTTTAATTGGGCAATTTATCTTAATCCACTTCCAGCTTGCTAAGCCTATCGAAGCTTCACCAGAGCCCTATTACCCATAATAATAAACACATTCCCTACTCTGCCTAAGAGATGGATTCATGCCTTCCCCAAGAGCATTAGAGGAAGTGAATGCAAGCTGTCTCTGCTGGAGAACAAATTCTACATTCTCTACAAACTGTGGAGTCATCTTCACTTCTATAATGGATGCACATCTTGTTAGATTTGCTGCATATAAATAACCTTCAAGTTGTTTATATTGTGTTGTAGACTATTCATTACAAAGACATTAAAAGAGAAAAAAAAAGCATACAGTTTGTCACTCAATCAAAATCATCACATGACCAACATCTTTAGGTAGTATGCCAAGTGGGGGTGATCAATCAAAAAAAATTGAAAAAAGAAGTGATCTATGGATAAGTTTCTTCTTTTGGACAGTGATCACTGAAAAAAGTCAGAATTTAAAAAAAAAAACAAGCATGTGCTGCTGGACACAAACTAAGGGATCAATTTAGCATGATCTTTCTTGCAAATTGACCCCATCTATAGAAACCAAGGAAGTTGATTTTAGATGTAATAAGGAGTAAATGTTTAAATTTTCAGCTCTTAGTGTAACCTGTATGCATGAAACATACACAGCTAACCAGACAGAAAGGCCAACTTAATAACTGAAGAAACCTGTGGTGACAGTTTTAATGGTTTCTAAAAATCCTCTTTCAAGTTTCATTATGTGCAATAATTAAACAATAGGTTTAACGACCCTTTTTTATCCAATTAATTTTCTCTTCTTCTCAGAAGACAGATCTTCATCAGATTAGGTATTTATCTGTTATTAGACATCCAACAATCACTTTAATAACTTAACAGCTTGGTTTGTTACTGTTGTTTAAAAGCAGCTTATTATAGTAAACATAAGCTTTTCAATTGACTTTAATGAGGGGAAGCTTCATAAGTAAAAGTAAAATAAGCATAAATGGGATTATTGTTGGTTGATTCTTTGCTTAAGGGTTTGGGATCTCTCTTGTTCCACCTGCACTGTTTTTTTTTTTGTTTTTTTTAATGGAGATCAGCTGGTGTACTCCCATCCTCTCTTTCATCCTTTTTTTTCTCCTTCCCTACCTACCCTTGTAATGTAATGAACAAGGGTAAGAATGAAAGAGGGTGTTTATGCTTGAATGGGAGTAAAAAGAAATCAACATCTACTATAACTCTCATTCATTACTGCTTACCATTCTCGAGCCTAGAAATTAAGTTAGAGTAGTAATATACTACAGAAATATAGACAGATGACAAAAGTAATCAACAATGATTATAACAAATACATTAATTTCATTTGCTTTTGTATATTATTAAAGTTAATATTGATAGTGATGTGGGGTGGCTCCATTGAATGGGTTATTCAGCTAGTCAGAACTGAGACACAACTTATCTGCTCACAGTTTTGATTACATATACTTACATTAGCTCCATTATATCAGAGACAAAGTTGCTGATCTTAGTTAGAATCCATGGATGGATTGCTCACCCACTAACACTTTTTGTCCTTTTCGTGCTCTCATGAACATCTCTTGATCAAAGATCCATCTTGATGATTTTTTTAAATCAAACTCAAAATCATTTGTCTCTGAATTATTGAAAAATAATTGGTTCAATTTAGTCTAATGTTTTATTTTAGCTTTTCATAACTCATATTTTCACTTGAAAGAATTCATTTGCTTTTTTTAACTTTTTTTTCAGCAAGTTTACGATTTGAAGTATTCAACTTCGGTGCTAAAATGCTGGTCAGCAAGATGGACATGGTTGACAGAGTGATATATTGGACGTGGGTTAATTCTGATATCATTGCTATTGTAACTGATAGTGCAGTCTTTCACTGGGACCTTTGGCAAGGTAAGTCCATTCACTCATACAGAACGGGATATACTACGAGCATTATCAAGGGTTTTGTCTCCAGATAAAATTTCCTTTAGATTCTAATTAGCTATTTGAATCAAATGATTCAATTATTCCATAGCCTTGTACAGTACTTAGTATACTTTAGGCAAGGTTGCCTGTTGCTGTTGATATTGTCATTTAAAAGTTTTAGCAAATGTGTTTGCATATGTATGTGTATGTATTTGTGTGTAATACCATACAATGAGCGCACAGATACTAAACTCTGATCCAAGGCAGAAGTACCACTTTGATCCATATTTACTCAGTTCCCCACAAGAATAAGATGTGATACAAAGTCAGTTTAATGAAGGTGTTTAGTACGGAAAGCTCAAAAAATTGCCCCAGTCCCCTCAAAGGGTATTGTGAAGGCATCAGGGCAAGCCCGACCCATCCCTCTTAGTGCTTTGGGAAGGTGCTGCCCCAGGGCGTACTGCTCTTCGGAGACATGGCCGAGTTATCTTTAAGGCCTCAGGACTAATCCTAGGCCTCTTGCCTTTAGTAATACCAAGCATCAGTTAGCCATCATTGGCACTGGCCAAAGCCAAGAGCATGTCTTGCAAATAGAGTGCACAAATACTTTGACCCCGAACAGAAGTGTTGGTCTATACATAGAGAATCCTATCATTTTTATGGGTTGTAGGCCAGTGAAATATAGAACAGAAGCCTATGGTTAATGGAGAATAGTGCAGAGAAATCAAGGGTTCTTCTCAGCTTATTTCTCTTCTTTTTTTATTTGGAAAACTCTGCAAAATGACTCCATAATTAGCTCTTGATATTCGTAGAGTTATTTTCCTTGAACAGACAATTTGTTTTTGCTCAATTTATACTTAAATTAAATTACTTGAAACCAATTGGACTGCAAGGTTGATTTATTCTCCAAGATGGATCATTTTAATGGTATTGTTCAAACAAAAATTTCACTATAATGTGCCATTTTTGCTGTGTCAGAGTAACAAATACACAAACACAGAAATTGGTTCATTATGATATTGATTATTCAATTTTCATAGCTTTGTCAAAAATTCAAAGAATAGAAAAATTAAATATCTTTCAGATCTTAACAATCTTTTGACATTTAATACCTTCTGTAATAATGTTTATTAATCTTTAAAAATCTTATTATCTTCTTCTTAAGGTGATTCCCCACCAGAATGTGTATTCAACCGACATAATCGTTTGGCCTTCAGTGAGATTGTCAGTTATAAAGCTGATTGTAGTCTCAAGTGGTTGGCCGTCACAGGGCTCACACCGGAGGTAAGCAAAGTATTTAAACCAGTTTATTATTGAAGAAGAAAGGTAAAATTGATATAGCAAAAGATATGTGAGGCAATTTAATGAATGTATACACAAGGCAATGAAATACAGGCATTCTTTCAGATCCTTGTCTTTGTTATCATTACAATGTTTCAGCTGATCTATTCTCCTGCCTTCCTCACATCTAGTAACCTTCAGAAAATTTCAAACAAAACCCTTCATTTTGCTCAGTGTATGTATTAGGTCTATCAAGGAAGTATCCATCCGTATAATATTAACTGAAAAAATAATCCACATTGAGCAATGTCACCGTAATCCCCTGGGGACCACACGCATTAATCCTAGCATCACTTCCACTTCTGAAAAGAGTCAGTAAAATCTTTTTCAGGATCAACGTCAACTGCCGTTTCATGTTTTGTCTACTTAGAGTATTAGTAGCAGCCATGAGCCTCACTCTCCTCCTACCCATTACTAAACTATATAACTCTCTTTTCTTCCCTCTCCCTTCCTACCCTCTTTATTTAACTACCTATCTTTCTTTTCTCCTCTCCCCCTTCCCCTAACTCTTATTTAACAACCAATCTTTTTTCATTCCTGTTTTCCTTCCTTCACTCTAATTAAACTTGCTGACTTTCTTTTCTTCCTTTTCCTCTCCAACCATGACTGTCACACATAGTATCAGTAGCAGCTATCAGTAAAGCCTGTTGTTGTACACTCATGATAATAGTTGGTGAATCTGTGATTTATGAGGTAGTTACACATAACACAGAAGCTTGTCTTGTATCAAATTTATTACCTTTCATAAGTATTTCAGCTTTCACGTGTTTGGAAGATGTTTTTTGCATGTATCTAACAATGCTAGCAATAACCAGACGTTTTTATTTCAACTCTCTCTTTCTGTCTCTCTAACATTTATCCTTGACTTTTAAGGTTTGATTTCCAATCACGTGATAACTCAAAAGAAACTTGATACCTCCTGTTAGCCACTATCTCAGATAAAGTATCCTATCACCTTGCACCACTGGATTGATTCTAGTTATCTTCTAACAATGTTGGTTGTTTTCAGGGATTGGTGTGACCATCCCTTCAAGTTGAGAATAATGGTCTCTGTTACACAGAATGAAGGTGCCTGTGTGTGTATTTGTTCAATAATTACTTGTTGTTGAGCTCCAAGTAGCAAATGATATTCTGCATATCAACCAACTAATTCTAATTGCTAGGAAACCAATACATTCAAGGCAAAAGGATATGCAATAGCAAACAATTTCAAAATCATGAATACATTCTTCAAAAAGAATCCCAATAGAAAATGAACTTTGAAGAGCCCCAACCATGAAACCAAAAACGAAATAAGACTACGTATTAACGGACAAAAGCCACACCATCGAAGACATCCAAATCTTAAACCAAGTAAAAGCACTGAAACCTCAAACCACCAATGACCACAAAGGAAAAAATAGAAGAAACCGAACTGAACAAAACAATGAAGAAAAAAACTAAGAGAAGACAAAAGAAGGTATATGGCAGCCATCATCAAGACCAATCTCAAAAAACATTGAGGATTTAATGCAATAAACAAAGCTTTCAGCACAGGACAGAAACAGATAACTAGCATTCTGGAACCAAATGGAGACATAATAACAGATAGAGACAGAATAGTTTAACGTGCCCAAGAATTTTACCAGGAATTCAACTCTTCAAAACACAGAAAATACAACAATGGCCAGAATACACAAGATGCCAAAAATCAGTTTAAAGACTTCCCTGAAGTTACACCATGGGAAGTAAAGTAAGCCATCAAACAAATGAAAAAAAGGAAAAGCCCCTGGATAACATCACCATCGATCTACTCAAAAAAGCTGGTAAGAGCGTCAACAGAAAGCTAGCTATTCTATCCAACTTGTGTCTGACACAAAGTAAAGTCCCGACCGACCGAAACACTGCAATCATAATGCTTCTACATAAAAAAGGAAACCCCAAAAAACTCAACAACTATAGACCTATAAGCCTACTCAACTGCATTTATAAACTCTTCACTCAAACTCTTTACAACTTACCTTGAGATGATCTTCTGAAATATGGACTGAGAAAATAGAGGAATCAAAATAGATGGCGAATATCTGAGCAACCTTAGATTTGCAGACAACATCATCCTTTTCACAGAGAACCTACACAACCTCCAACTAATACTAGATGAACTAAATGTAGAAAACAAAAAAGTTGGCCTACACATGAGCTTCAGAGCAAGCTCAACTTTCAAAAACCAAATGATCCCAATAATCCTGAAAAGAAGAGTATACAACCAATGCATTCTCCTGATAGTCACTTATGGAGCTGAAACATGGAACCTAACCAAGAGACAGACCTGCAAACTGAGAAGTAGACAAATTCAGGAAATACTTGCTCTGGCTGTAGTGAATCCTGGGAAAGGTCTACGTCCAATGACAGACGTTGAAAGACTGATGATGATGATATTGTCATGAGAACTTTTTTCATACCTTCTTGATTACATTACCTAACTTTACCTTATATTACTATTCAAAATATAACATTCAAATGCAGATAGGAACAAGCTGAATAATTTTGCATGTTGCCTATTGAGAGCATTCAAAGATGTTTTTAAACATCTTTGAAGTAGACACACATAGAAATGCCTTATAGGTTAAATCAAATTGAAATTAATTGTCAGATACTTATTACATAAGGAACAAACATTTTATTGTCCATTGTACACTGGCTCAACAGAATTTATTAGTTGTAAAATTATTCAAATTTCTGAGATGAAGTATTGTCAATAATTGATCATTCTGACTTGTGTGTCTTTCATCTCATTTCTGTTGTTCCCAGATTGTCATTTCATGATTTTTAGTGGGCCACATGGATCGGAAATAGAGAATTAAGTCTCAATTAAAACCCAAACTTGCATCTCTTATCCTTGAAAGCCTTCCTTTAAGGGGAAGCTGCCTTGTTGATCAGGCTACAAAGGCCAATCAGTTAAAGCAATCCCAATTTAACCATGTAGCTATCTATATAGATTATAGAAAGAATATACCTAAGGATCCATCCACTTTTTATTAAACTATTTAAGGATCTAAAAATTGCTTTCCTGAACTACAGTTCAATACCAACTTTGTTTATTTTAGAATAATCTTGAAAATTTTTATCTTTCATTCCTTTTGCAGGAAGACCGTATCTCAGGTGTAACCCAGCTTTATAATGTGGACGAAGACATTACCCAATGTATCAATGCCCATGCAGTATGCTTTACGCACTACAGATTTGATGATAACCCACTTTCTTCTACTGTTTTCTGTGTGGCTTCAAGAGATATGCAAGATAAAGGAAAAGTAAGTAAAAGAATCAATAAGGGATGCATTCCCCTCAGTGATTATTAAATTAAAGTAAAATTCAGTCAAATTTATTGGATAAAACTAAAGAAACACTGAAGTTTTGTTTCCAACCCGTGGGTCACCTGGCAAAAAAATTCTGTGTTCAGGATCATGGCCAAAACATTTGGGAAACCTTGAAGCATATAAACAAAGATTTCTAAAGGCATTTTTCTTTGATGAAACCGGAAAAAGTTACAAAATTTTAGCAACGAAGACTGACAAGAATATGATTACAGTTTATCATGTAGCTTCTTCTGTTCATGCCATCCACAAATGTATTTCAACTGTACATGTTCTCTCTAAAAATTAAAAGCAAACATCTTTCAGAGATGATTGTATTAATCATAACCATTTGATTTAATTACATTAGATCCTGGAGTCAATTCACCTTGTTGAGCTTTCATTTAAAGATTAATTGATTAGTCTTTGATCAATAAAGATTCAGTTTATAATTGATAATTCTTTCAACTTCTTTCAGATCCACGTGATAGAGCTGGGACCTTACAAGCATGGAAATTTTGCTCCCAGAAACAGTTACACCGAGATTAGATTTTCAGATGACCTTGACCGATATGATTTTCCAGTATCTCTACAGGTTATAAACAATATAGATTAATTCTATTTTTTTTCCCGATTTCATATTCCCTATATCCTTTTGGAAATAGTTTTTCATTTCAGTAATTCATAACAAGTACAATTTAATAAATCATTAATGATGGATATTTTCAAAAATCATTTAAAGATATGGATCATATGAAAATATCATAGCTTTTCGAATCACTTTTAGGATGAATTCCTGAGAAAAAATTCCTCAGAAGTTATAAAACAAAATCTTTTATAAAAATTGTTAATTCCTGGAGACTTTCCTGATGAACAAGGATAAATATGAATGTATAAATAGACATATCCACTTATATAAGATGCAATGTGTACCTATGTATGTATGTTTATATGTTTATACATATATATATATATATATATATATATATATATATATATATTGTGTGTTTTAACCCCTTTCAATGAGAGCACAGATATTACACTCGGATCTTAGAAAAAAAGTGCTAGGGTAGGCAAAAGTGTGTATAATGTATATATTAGAGAGAAAGAGAGAGTTAAAGAGTGCAAAATAATTTGTTCATCATGGATTTTGTTTCAGGTCAGTGGGGAATATGGACTTTTGTATGTTGTGACAAAATACGGCTACTTGTACTTGTGTGACATGGAGACTGCTGCCTGCCTGTGTGTAAGCCGAGTGTCCCCAGAGATCATCTTCTCTTCTACCCTCAACAGTGTCACACAAGGAATTTTAGGGATCACAAGATCAGGAAGAGTAAGTATTCTTTGCATTTCATTCAAAGAGTTGAACATTTGATGAGAAAATTCTCTTGTTGGTCTCAAAGTTTTGAAACTATTTCCAATGTTTTGCAAACAAAGAAACTGTCAAAGACCTAATTCAAAAATCTCTGTGAAGACAGCAAGATTTCTTCAACGAGACAAGGGGAAATGCAAATGAAAACCTTTAAGAAACGGGTCTGGAAAGAGAAGAGTACACGGGGGTCCTCTGTATACCTATTTCTCAACTTTCAGTTTTTTTGGGAGTTCAATGTCACTGATAAAAAAAAACTGTCTAACAAGTTTGATGTATTGCAGAAGATGCAGGTTCCCCCCCACTATCTGTTCACAGTAATGCTCTTGGAAAAGACATGAATCCACCTCTCCTAATAGATCATGTCAGTTCAGGGATTACTCCCTGCTGCTGGTACCATGTAATCCAACACAACCTGTGCATGTCACTTATAGAGGAGAGTTAAGTTACCCCTATTGTCCTAAAAAATGCCATGATGGACCTACCTCGGTAACCCAACAATCTACTAAGTCACTGGATAATTTGATTTGATGGAGTACTACACTAATTTGTATTCTATCCAATTAATATGTTAATGCCTTGACATTACCATTTATTAACATATGAGATTTTGTAACCTTTGTCAGTTTCTACTTCATGGAACTTATCCTTCAATTGTCCTGGATTAAATATGGAAATGTGGTCTCCATGTGGTAAGTGGATAAAAGGAAAGAATGAAATCAGATTTTAAAAATACAAATTGATACACTTCTGAAGCAGAGTCTGTTTGATCTTTGTTAATTGATCACCGCTACCCACAACAGACCAGTTTAATCACTGTTGCAGGGTTCAGGTTATCATGCATTCTGACGTTTATATGTATCTATCTATGTATCAGGACTTCGCTCAACCCTTACTGTTCATGGTAGAAACTTTTGCACACACACACATACACTGCTCTTAATGAGTAGAGAAAATGATTTTTGGAGAGGTTGAAAATTCCACTCAAAAATAGGATTTTAGTGTCTGTGTGTGTGTGTATGTGTGGGGGGTTCAGTATGCAATGTGAGTTTATGCTAAAATGGTCACTAGTTTGTTACCACTTGTTTTTGAAAATTCAGACCTTTTTAGTAACCACAGCCCAATAAAAGTGCAGTGTAGTAACTTATTCGTTAATCTTCCCTTTTTTCTGACTTTTTAACTGATCACCCCCAGCACAGCATATATGTATGGTGGTGATTCATAATTTCCATTGGAATGCTACTTCATTTTGAATTCTTAAAATACAGAATATAAAATATAAATGAAGAAAAGTATAGAATGACATTGTTTAAATCATATAAAAATCAACCCATTTCTAGAATGGTACGTCCATTCAATATTAATCAATTTATCTTCTCCAAAGAAAATTCAACTCTGCCACAAAAATCAATACAAAGACTGATCGAACATCTAAAAACTATATTTTGTAATTCATTTCTGAAACATTTTCATCTAATTCAATTTTCTTTTGTTTTCTTGCAGATCATAAGTGTGGATATCAAGAAAGACGTTTTGTTATCCCAAATGCGTGAGAGCGCCAAATGGACAAACCAAGCCGGCCGACTTGAGCGAGCAATGGCCCGTAGTGATGAGAAACGAACCCCCAGCAAACAATTGCATAACACCAACAACAATAATAACTTTGGAGTTATCTTGAACCATTCAGGCCTCGCTAGTTTGAGCCTGACCGCATCCCCTAAGGCTGGTGGTTGTGCTATCAAGGACAGTGCTGGCCGCGGTAGTAGTTGCAGCAGTACTAGTAGTAGTAGTAGTAGCTGTGTGATTAGTGAAGGAAAAACATAATCTTTTAATTATTTATTTTTATTTGATGAAGTATTTTAAACCACTATTATTGATATTTTACCACTATTTTCCTCCATCTTGAAAATGAATAATACTAGCCATGTCCCATAATAGTTACACACACATATATATATATCTGTATATATAAAATATATAATATATATATATATATATATATATATATATATATACTAATGTAACAACTATTTTAGGATCGATGTAGTATTGCTTTACTCATTTTTCTAGTAGAGAAACAAAAATAAAGATGGCACCGGGAGAGATCAGAAATGGAGAGTGTGTCTTAGGATTAGATATGATCTTCTGCCTAGCTGTAGAGTTCTCGTAGCTCAGGCAGTAAAAGCAGGTTGGTGTTTACCTGGCTTCTCTTGGCAAAAAGGGATGCAGGTTTGAATCTCACTGGGAGCGTATTCTTTCTTCTGTTTAATCCCTGCCATAGATCGACAGCCTGGTAAAAAGCAACTGAAAATTCAAGATGGAGGAAAATAGTAGTCAAAAATGAATAATGATGAAAAACGTAATGTACAAAATAGTTGAATACTATAAACCACCTCAGACGAAACAAGAAAAATTGAAGACTTATTTTAAACATTTGTTCCATATCTGCAAGATGCCTTTTTCAAATTTTAAAAACATTGATTATCTTTTTGGTGTTTGTTGAAAGCAAATATTGAAGAAAACAATATTATTTATTGTTTATGGTAAGAGAGGAAAATACAAAAGTTTCTCACAATAATACTTGTTCCTCTATAAAGTCATTATTTGTGGTTTGTATGTTGATACTGTTGATAAATGTTGTAGAGGTGTCCTTACAGTATCAATGATTATTGCTTGACTTCCAACATTAGAGACTGCTATTTATTCAGGCTTCTTTTATAATTTTCCATAAATACATCACGGCTCATTTTTTTCTTTCAATAATCATGTTGGTATCAACATGGTTTGAGCGCGAACTACCATTTGAAGATGTTTTTAGAAAATTGAAATCATTCTTTTTGTCATTATTTTTTTTTTTTTTCCCCACAAGTTTTTGGCCCGTTCATTCTATGGTCTTCTTCAGGTGTACTATATGTATGTGAAGAGAGGAACACTTTTTCTGGTTGTGCCAAGTTATTTCATTAGTGCCAATTAAAAAAAAAAGTTGCAAACAGTATTTTTTCCTCATTAGTGGCAGAGCTTGTAACGTAGGTTGCATATATTTTTTCTTAATTCCTTATAGTCTATCAAAAAAATCTGAATCCTATACTAAAAGCTTTGCCATTAACTGGAAAGAAAAATTCTGTTTGTTACTGCTTTTCACTTGGCACTACTTGGGAAAGAGTCCCTCTTTTTGCATACATAGAGCACATCTGAAGAAAGCCATTGAATAGATTGACTGAAATTCCGTAAGAACAGCAAAAATTATAAAAAAAATGAGTACACAAAACCTCTTGAATGTTAAAAACTTTTCTCAAAATTATAGACAATATCCTAGATACCAATTTAAAAGTAAAAAAGTAAAGATATACTTCTCACTCAAAGTATATCTTTACTTTTTTACCTACATCACCTTGTAATGCACCTGTACACATTATCAGTGATGTTCCCTTGGGTTATTAGGTGTTTTGTGTCTTTCAATAATCAGACATCCTCACCCAGGTAACTCAGCTGAGATCGATCAAGCTTTGTAATGTGTCCAGGTAGCACTACTTCACCTAGGGCTATCCTCTCTTAGTCCATGGCCAACTTGAAGCTACCCCGATGGCCAACCACGTACTGGCTCCTGTGATACCCTGTGGAGGAACCTGTCTGCAAACCCGCTGTATCCAACATCAATGAGCTCGCACATCATTGTTTTGGCATTCTTCCATGAGCTCAGCATATCTCGCCCTCTTCTACTCATAGCTGAAGAATCAAAGGATTCATCAAATAATTCTTCTAGGAAATTATGGAAGACTATTTTCAAAAGTCAATCATTTACCTCTGTTGTTTATCATTAGCGTGGGGAAAGTTAGTCTGCTCAGATAGCGTAATGGTTAGCACTTCTGCCTCACACACAGAAGGTCTTGGAATCAATTTCTAGTATGAGCGAAGAGTGTGGAAAACACTTCATTAGGACAAATCTGCCTGTGCACTCAGCAGCTGAATGAGTACACTCTAAGCTGTTTGATTACAATGGAGGCTTTGGTAGACTTGTATCCTGCCAAAGGCATGATCATGAAAACTTGTTAGAGTTAAGTCCTGGTCTTGACCAGACTCAAAACTTACAAGGATCACAAAGTTGACGCATGCAACAGAAACCAAAAGTTGATGCATGCAATAAAAACCATTCATACTCCATTTGGAATTGTCTCTTCACCTTTTATAAGGAAAGTTAGTTTATTTGGGAAATATTTATCAGAATATTAATATGTATTTCCTTTTTAGTCAAAAACTGGTGGTTTTGAGTTATGTTACTTACAAAATTGATAAAGGCAGCTAAAAGACCAGATTCAACAAAAATCTATTTATGACAAGGTTGGTCTATGCAATTTCTCTCATCAATATGAAAGGTTATTCCATATTGAAATTTGGGAAATTGCTATCATAAACTATCAAAAATTTTTAGTATTAAGATCTTCCTGACTCATTAGAGGCATTAGGCAATAACTATTCATCATTTATCACGGCCCATGACTAGGGTCTTAGCTACTGTCCCAGTTTAGCCTCTACTGCCGAGATCCTGCGCTAATATGGCTTTTTTCAGTCTATGTCATCGTCTTCCACTGACTTGTAGCCAGCCAAGTGAGTGACCAGTAGGTTGGAACTTGACCATCTTCACTACGTGCTATGTTTAAAACAGATCAGATCTTTTTTTTTTATAATAGGTTAATTCATATGAACTCTTCATTGTGATTTTTAGAAAGCATAGAAATTAAAATACTGTATTAAATGGTATATAAGAGCCTTCTGATATCAAAGGTAATATTAAGGAGAAAGAAACGCATTCCTTGAATACCTCTCATTTGTCACCCATTTTTTTGTTCCCCTAAACTCTAGTTAATGTGGGGCTGGTCTATGATGGCTACGTTTAGCTTTTGAAACAAATTTTGGAGAAAAAAAGCCGGGTGTTATATGCCAGCAAATACAGTATTTTGTTTTATTTGTTTCGATCATGTATATTTGGTTTATTTATCACTCTTTTCCGTTAGAAATTGGTTGAAATAATCACAAAATGAGCTGATTTTCAGGAATTCTGTTTTGTAATTATTATAGACATTAGACTTTGTTTTCTCCAACCTCAGAAAGATTATTGATGTTCACAAATTTTTAGGGTGTTTTTTGAGATATGAAACAAGTTTTAAATTCACCAAGAACTTGTATTATTAAAAAAAGACGAAATATTTGCATGCAAAGACATTTACCTGATCACTGACAAAACTTGTGAACTGCAGAATAGAAAAAAAAAAAAAAGAAACATAGATTTGGACTGTTAAAACATATCTGGATTTCATGATACTGTGTTCTTGACAAATTTTATTTCATTCTATTTTTTTAAGATTCATTTCTCATGCAATGTTTTTAACAAAAAAGAAAAGTTTTAAAATCTTTAAAAAAACACAAAAAAAAAACAGTTTTCTCTCTCTGTCCATTTTTTCTGGTTGCCTTTTTTTAATGGATTTTTTTTCAGATGATCAAGATGATCACTGGGGGAAAAAAATGGACAAGTCTTCCATATGCCTCTCCTTCAAGCAGTCACGACTTTGATCCAAATTCATCACCTGTTTCTGACAACTAATCATAACCTCTAAGACGCACTTAGAAAAAACCAAAAAAACTCCCCCCCAAATCATTCTACGTCTTCTACCCTGATGGTTGGGTTTTGAACATTTGAACCCCCCAGTTTGAGAATGAAATATATATGATATAATGATTACAATATAATAATCCAATCCAATAGCCAAAAGCTGGAAATACATAATTCATTTTTAGTTTCCCAAGTATCCCTTACCAAGTTATAGATGCCTTTTATATGCCAGTGTGTGTTATATGAACGGTAAGTTTTGTCTGACATATTGTCATGGCTACTGCTTTCAATCTGATATGTTATCATCTTTTTTAGAGTCAGTTGTGATGATGAGAATCAGTTTTAGCAAAATTTGAAATCAAGGATCAATTTTGATACTTGAATTATAGAATTAATCCTCTTCATCTACTTATGAACTCAGAAGAAGCTAGCTCAACTAAGCTTGTACATCATAATCTATACCATTTTGTCATGTCTTTCACAGCTATTAAGCTTTTCTTATATCTTTTTTGAAATATTTAAGATAACTTTATAGATTTGAATATTAGAACAATTTTTGTTCCTGGTTAGTGAGTGTTCTTTTCCAATTGCTGAGGTGTAAAAAGTATAGAAAAGGTCTGTTATCCTTCTCAGACTTTGTTTTTGAGATTAGGACAGTGATAGTTGGAAATCTACCTATTTCCACTTTGCATGTTTTTGATTCACATTTTTTTTAAATCACATTTTTTCTGAAAAATAGCAACATATACATCTAAATTAACATGCATTTACATTAATTTTAAACAAAAGTGATCTTGTGGTTTTTCAAGATTTAGGATCGTTGTTATTTACTTTCACAAATCAAAACCTAAAAAATAACCCCCCATTATGTTCTTGTTATATGTTACTTGGTGTTGTTATTCAGAGTCCCGTGTTTCCTGGTGGAAGCACTTGCCTTGCTCCCCTGAATACATTCCCATGTTCTCCTCCAATTCACCGGTTCTTCATCGTAGTCTCAACCATCCCCGTATAATTTTCTGCCTTTGATTGTCCTAGAAGCTTTAAACCATTGTGATAAACCTGTACCAAGCTGCTTTCTCATTCTTAGTGAGCTTCATTGAGAATTCCTTGCACTCTGGGGTCTTTATTCTCTTATAGACGTTAGTTTACATCTTCACTTCAGATGGTACTCCATTGTAACATCCAAGATGTGTTGGGCTTACAAGGCAGATCAAGGATTAAGACCAATTCTAGACCCATCATTTCACCTGTAATAAAAAAGTGTCAAGACCTTGCTAGATGCCTTGAAGTGTGATGAGTATAGTTGGGAGATCATTGGAGACTTCAAAATGGTTGCATTCTTGATGGGTTACCAATGCATTTCTAACAAGTTTCCCTTCTGTGAAATACCAGAGACAAAATAGATAAATCACAAAATATCGTTCTGATCACAAAAGCAAAGTGTGAAAGGAACAATAACCATTTCTATACTTTTTAGACATAATCAATTGGGAAATAACACTTATTACACCAGAACCATAAAAAAAAGATGTAGTGTTACAGACCTTAATATCACTAATAATAATAATATCATTATAGATATTTAATGATTCAAATACTAGGATTATAGATTGCTTCATTGATAACATAAGCTGATATCCTCAGATCAGTTTTGAAAGAATATTCTTTGTAGAATTCAACATCATCACTGATAAGACCATGAATATAGTTCACCCACTCCAATAATCTCAGATAATATTCTGTCTGGATTTTTCTTTAAAACAGCATCTATGAGCTAATAGTCCTCTGACAATTGCCTGATGTATTTCACTCTATTTCACTTTCCCAATTTGTCTTTGGGAGAACCCTTCTGATACAAACCACAGGGGTATTAACTGTTGATGGCAGAAATGGTATTAGTCTATTACTCATGAAATGTCATTTTGTTTACATCATAGACACTGATGCTAAAAGTGAAAGATTTACCAATGACATACTTTTCTTTTGCAGGTCCAATGTAAATAGAGATATGATTCATTATCATTAACGATGTTAAATTAGAACATAATGATTATAATGTCAACGTAGCATTTGAAGTGAACACTACTACAATGTGGATTGTTCAGCTAAGGTTTGATAGTTCCAAGTCTAGAAATATGAATGTCAATCAAAAACGTTAAGGAAGGCCCAAACCTGTTCTTAATGATGAAGAATTATCAACAGCAGAGGCCAAAGACTAACAATGATTCGAGCACTTTCTGGATACTTTAAGACTTCAACAATGACCATATTACATCGTCTCAAGTCAATAAGAAAGGTAAAAAAAGGTTGGGAAATAGATCCCACATGAAATGAATGATATGTTCCAAAAGAGTTCTTGACCCCACTCCTCTTAGTTGACTGTCTAAGCTTCATGAATCAGGATATAAAGTCTTAAATTTCTTATTATTTCTGACATTTATTCTATAGATTATCCTTTTCAAGCATTTTGACCTGTATATCTGTAATGATGAAAAGTTGACCATCACAGAGACCCAAAACAACAGTTCTAACATCATTTGCCAAAGGAGTCAATAAATATTGGGGAGACTAGGGCAAGTTGGCTCCTTTTTGCACTCATTGCAGTGTGGAGAATATTTTGATAAATTTAGAGGAACCGTTCATGGTTCAAATTGAGAGTCAAGATCTTGCCTAAATTTGCCTTATGCCTTATATTTGGGAAAGTCAGCTCCTTCATTTTCAATAGACAGAAAACGATTCACAAAAACCCTGAGTCATAAAATTTTTGTATCTTTTTATGTCCCATCCCACCCCCAAAAATCTCAAAAAATAAGAGATATTCAGGTTTCTGAAATAGAAATTTCAAATACCTGATCCAAACAAATCTTCAACAAATTCACCTTTAACGATCAAAATCATTTTCTCAACGCTCACCTCTCTAGTCGGCAGCACATATGCACCTTATTTCTGATGCAAGACAGCAGGTGAGCATGTGAAAAAAAATGACTGAAAACTGCTTTGGCTTTAGATAAAAGCATGTGATCCAACTTGCCCTAATCTCCTCTGGTGAATGATTTTCTATAAACCTAACCAAAGAAGGACATTTCATACTGCTAACTTCATCTGATATTTGTCCAAGTTCAACAACAATGCAATTCAGATGAGAGATGTTGAAACAAATCACGAATCACAAATTTCACCTATGCTGCCAACATCAATTGAGTTTTTGGCTACTACCAAAAAATAATTTTAAGAAATACTTTACGTCTGACTACAAGATGAATAGTTTACAGGGTTATTTGGAGGGTAACTGCTCACAGCAACTCATCCAAACCTCACATCTGTCAATATTGAGCTTTGGTAGATGACCTCTTAGTCGTGATACTAGCTCAGTGTAATATTTGCATAGTTTTTCTTCTGATTATATGTCCATCCTATATACCTACATATGATCCATTCATTTTTGGAATACAACAGCTGATTTCTAAACTTGAATACAATTGAAGATCAGATAATTGAAAGATTACTGTATTTTTGGCATATAAGACGTACTGGCATAGAGAATAAAACCCTATATTTATCATGGAATATTTTTGAAAATTAAAATTGAGGGAAATTTTGTAGTCTGTCCAGGACCCCACCAAAATAGATTTGTAGATCCAAAGTCTGACCCTCACCATCTTGGATGTGAGGAGATTTTGAGGGTCAGATTATTTAGATGTGTATCTTGTATGCTGCAAAATAGAGTAATTACTATCGAGTAATCATTTGGGATTATATGAATTCATCTCACCATCCTCCCCCTTCATCCAAAGTTATATTTCTGTTATTTGGGGGATTGACCCTTCGTTTACTTATTAATGATACATAAATACTTTATATTGTAGGATTTTGGGTGCTATCTGTTGCAGTGTGACAGCCATTAAGATTACAGAGGCCATTATGAACTTGATAAACAGTACCAAGCCTGAAAAAAACACAAAGTGATGACATGTTTACATCACTTCTTAAGCACCTGGAATGCCTCTTTGAAAAAAAAAGTTGGGTACCAAAAATGACTTATCACTCCTTTTCCTAGCCTTTTTCTGCTTATTTCATCATAGGAAAGAATACCCAACTAAATGAGTTGGGGGAGGGGTCTCTGAGACAAAGTAATCCAAATTATCAACTTCCCACAAAGCCTTTTGTTGCCTCACTCTACACTACTGTTGTTAATGACTTGTATATTTGGTATTGCTTGCTACAGGAAGAAAAGAGAAAAAAAAGGAAAAATGAAAGTGATCATTTCTTTTTCCCCAATTATCCAGAGTTTTGGGTGTTCATTGGAATTTAATTCAGACCTCTGGTCTATCTTCCTGGTTATGGCTTGAGTGGACATATTGCCAGTAAATGAAACACTTGAAAGTATTTTGTCTTCCTCTCTCTTCTAAATGTAATAATTTATTTATTTCAGCTTTCTCTCTTCAATTCTGCTTCTAAAGATGTCTTTGTAGAATCTCAATCAGAATGGCACAGGTAAAAACGGCTTGATTGGAAAACTAGGAAAAAATTGCACATTTGATTAAAACAGCAAATCTGAAAAAAGAATGAAGATTCAGTGAAGTTGAATATTCAAAAAAATAGAAACAGCAGTTTGGTGATGTAACAGAAAGAAATCAGGTGAAGTGTCAGTTTGTGTTATTGTGGAGATTTAAGGCTGTTTGTGAGGGTCGTTCAAAACAAGCTGTACAAAACTAGTTTTAATTCAAAGTACCATTTTTCCTATTTTGTCACTTGTGCTGTCTCAGTAATCACTGAAAGATATTTAAATTAAAATCTGATTTCAGAATAAGAACAAATTTAGATCTGAAAACCCAATTGTGAACTTATTCTGAGTTTCTAAGATGAAGAATTATCATTATTATACACTGATTCTATGTCCTTATTTTGGTTGTTATAGTTGCATTTTAGCTTTTTCAGTGGAAGCAGCAGACAAATGACATTAGGTCTAAGGCTCAAAGTTTTCAAAAATGCATATCTAATAACCTGCCTGAGGATTATAAGTCCCTCTGTTAGATGATGCAAAAAAAAGTCAGCAATACTCTAGATAGTGCAGTCTTCATGAAGTACATTCAAGTAATTGTTCTACAAATTAATGCAATTAAGTATAAACTGAAAAAAAAAACTCATTAAATCATAGTAAGTGTTTTTCAACAGCTCAGAAAATTTTTGAACTATCAACTTGACTATTCAAGATATACCTGTACTTTGGATCAGAGGAAGAGGTATACAAGTGACATAGCAAGGATGAATTAAATAGGAAGAGTTAACTGATGTGTGATATCTTCTCACATGGACATTGGAATGAGAACAATCAATTCCTTGGAATCAAGGGGTCAGTTTTAAATCCCAAGCAACCAATCAAGTATGACAGATACCTGAAGGAGACTGGAGCATACAATGGCCGAAACATTGTGGCTCTAATGTTTAAGATGAGGACATGAGTCAGTCTTTATTATACACTAATTATTCTAAGATATTTATAAGATTGTTGAACTAATTTTCTAACCTAAGTACCACTAATAGCCAATTGTTAAAGCAAATACCTAGGCTAGATATTATATCAAAACAAAAATAAATCATTGCATAAATTTTGTTACATGGATAATTAACACTTAGTTTCATATCAGAAAATTGAATCACAATAGCCACAATAACAGACCTGATCAAACACATATACTTCCTTTTTCACTTATTTGTCTATCTGCTTGTCAATATTTCAGTGCTCCTGGTCATATTTTTTTGGCATAGTGCCTTCAAAATGTCCATATGTAGTCCAGTAACCACCTTCTCAAAAAAGCTTTCACATTTTTTGGGAATAAGTCTTTTTTTCACTTGTTTTTATTGGGCATTAAATTTTCAATAATTATCTATTGTAAAAAATTCCCCCTCAAGCACGACGTAGCATTTTATGATATTTAGACTTTTGTGGAAAACCTTGGTTGGGACAATAGAGAGTGTATGGTAAATTTTGATTTTTTCTTTTTAAATTATGTTTTGCTGGTTAACACATCTGTTCCCTTAAAACTGACAACTCCAGTCATTCAGCACCTTTGATCTTGTCAAGTCATCTATTACTCTATGTAACCTTGTATCACAGTCCCAAGAGTTGGGATGCAGTTGGTGGATAAATAAAGTCTTGGGTGATAGAGAAATATGAATTTACAGAGGGTGGGTATTGTGAGAAAAATGAAGCAACTTGGATACAAGGATTCATTTTTAGGCAGAAATGGCAATACTTAAGTATTAGCTTATTAAAAGACAAGGAGAATAAGTCCTGATCAAAGTTACCTCCTTTTCAACTTTGGGTGGCGTTTTTGATTTCATTTGACATAACAAGTCTAACGACCTCTGTTTCTGCCACAGAAGAAGTTTTTAGTTGTTTATGACCCAAAGATTCAATGAGCCTGGCCAATTGCAATAGAGTATTTTATTGTGGTCCAACATTTAGTGGGTCATTGGAAAACATATAGCACCAAGAAGAAATGTGAAAAAAATTTATTACACCAATGGTCGTTTTTTGACACCCCTTCCTTTTAAATTTAAAAAAATCTGGAGCTGTACTGATATACCTTTTTCAAGCAGATGTTTGTGAATAATCAGAAATGGCAGTTTATTCCTATTGAGACTGGAGAGGGTATGTCTTGTACCCCTGCTGTCACACACGGGTATCATTCCTCCAAATACTGAGAGAAAAAGAGACCAATACAATACATTATAGTACCTACATCGTCCATAGAAAAATATGTAACTGGAACAGTTGCAAAAATATGGCATATTTTTCCTCCAAATGGTGTACCACAAAACAATGGAAAATCAGTTCGTAGAATTCAATAACTTTCATTTCAATATCTTTATTAGTTTAAAAGAGGACTGTATGAAATTCAGTTGAAACTTCAAAATCTTATTTTAGAAATTTACATCAATTAAATACAATTTTTTTCTTATATTTTCTAACATTATTTCAATGAAGATCGGTCTTCGTCCTTAAAAATCGAGATTTCTCTTGATGGGGAATAACTCTAGTTTATTCATTATAACTACTTTAAAGAGTTATCTTTTCCTAACACTGGAAATTGTTATTCAGGATATTTCTAACAATTTGTTTCTAAATTTTAATGAGTATTACTTGCAACATCTCGTGATTTCTATCTGGTAAGTTACCTGATTTTAAATGAAATAGAAGGAAACATTTTAGCCTATTAACAGTGGATTATGGGAATTTCAGTCACTATAGTTCAATGGCTAATTCAATTAAATTTTTCTGTGATTGATGGTATTTCAATTATATCAGTGAGTCAGGGCTTTAATCTGACAAAAGATAACTATTACTCTACACTGCCTTCCATAGGTAAGGTGTTAATTATTTGTAATAATTTGATCAAATAATTAGTACACATGCTTGGTGCTAGTGGGATGAAAAACATAATTACAAATTATATTATTAGTTGAAGAAATAATCAAAGTTGCATTAGTTTGATCCATTTTCAAGTTACCAGTTAATGTTACAATTGCAGCAGATATATATTGTCAGCAGTTACAGCTTTTAAATACCATTTTGAAAGAAAAGAGGCCCACTTTAATCAATAGCCAAGGTGTGACAGAAAAATCTTGGACTGGTTCTTAAAACTTTGAAGTAACAACTGCCGTACTAAAATGTAATAAAAATTCTAAGAAAATGTTGAAATGTAGCTTTCGTTTTTAAGAATCACCTTTATCGAATGAAAGAAATTTTTTAGAAAGAAAAATTTGGATATTAGATTGACACCCCCCACACATTCACAAAATTGTCCAACAGAATTTCAAAAGAAGACAAACAATAGGGGCTCTGGAAAATTCTAATTCAAGAGACAAAAAGACTGGACAAAATGGCCTCTTCTGATATGAAGCAGACAATCATTTTTTTGTCCAAATATTTCACTGAAAAAAAAAAAGTGTCTCCAGACAAACTATCGGGCTTCTCAAAATTTTGGCATTTTCAATGAGGTTTGTACAAGGAAGCCTCAACTGTCCAAGAACATTGCCACAGAGAGAAATTTACTGACTTCTGCAAGGACAAGCATATTTATTTCCCACAGAAGGCTGTCCCTGATGAGTTACAATTTTCACTGCTTCAAGATGAGGATCAGATATGTCTCAGACAATCAACTGAAAATTTCAGAGAAAACTCCCTACAACCAACAAGAATGTTTGGAGGTAGGGCACAATGGAGTAGGGGCTGTTTTGCCAGTGAAAGTGATAGACTGGTGATTCTCTGCAATTAAAGTATCACTAATCATTATCTAGAAGAAATCCAAAAGAAGCATCTCATTCCCTTCATCCAATAGCTTCCTCATCCCAATCCAGCAATATGTTAGATCATCTAAGAAATGCTCTTTGAAATCTGAGAGTGATAAAATTGTCAAAGATGGCTTGAAAGGTCTAGAAAAATCAACCTCAGCTTCAGAAATGCACTACAAACAGGTTGTCTTGTTGAGTTTAATTATTATATTATTTTGCCGAAACTTGATAGAAATAGTAGTTATGGTTTTAAAAATAACTCAAAAATTGAATTCAAACCATTCAAAAGAACACTGTCATCTGCAATACCATGTAAAGGTGCTTAAACTTGGAAAATGGGTTCCCCATTATTCAAGAGCCATTTTTGACCAGATTAGTGACTTGATGAAAAATGGATATTTTACAATCTAAAGCAACACAAACGATCGCTTTGTGATGCCCGACAGGTTAAAGTAAAACACAAAGTGGATCTCCATCAAAGGAAAGTTTTAATAACTTATTGGTAGGATTGCATTAGTTTAGTCCATTTTTAAGTTACCAGTTAATGTTACAATTGCAGCAGATATATATTGTCAGCAGTTACAGCTTTTAAATACCATTTTGAAAGAAAAGAGGCCCACTTTAATCAATAGCCAAGGTGTGACAGAAAAATCTTGGACTGGTTCTTAAAACTTTGAAGTAACAACTGCCGTACTAAAATGTAATAAAAATTCTAAGAAAATGTTGAAATGTAGCTTTCGTTTTTAAGAATCACCTTTATCGAATGAAAGAAATTTTTTAGAAAGAAAAATTTGGATATTAGATTGACACCCCCCACACATTCACAAAATTGTCCAACAGAATTTCAAAAGAAGACAAACAATAGGGGCTCTGGAAAATTCTAATTCAAGAGACAAAAAGACTGGACAAAATGGCCTCTTCTGATATGAAGCAGACAATCATTTTTTTGTCCAAATATTTCACTGAAAAAAAAAAAGTGTCTCCAGACAAACTATCGGGCTTCTCAAAATTTTGGCATTTTCAATGAGGTTTGTACAAGGAAGCCTCAACTGTCCAAGAACATTGCCACAGAGAGAAATTTACTGACTTCTGCAAGGACAAGCATATTTATTTCCCACAGAAGGCTGTCCCTGATGAGTTACAATTTTCACTGCTTCAAGATGAGGATCAGATATGTCTCAGACAATCAACTGAAAATTTCAGAGAAAACTCCCTACAACCAACAAGAATGTTTGGAGGTAGGGCACAATGGAGTAGGGGCTGTTTTGCCAGTGAAAGTGATAGACTGGTGATTCTCTGCAATTAAAGTATCACTAATCATTATCTAGAAGAAATCCAAAAGAAGCATCTCATTCCCTTCATCCAATAGCTTCCTCATCCCAATCCAGCAATATGTTAGATCATCTAAGAAATGCTCTTTGAAATCTGAGAGTGATAAAATTGTCAAAGATGGCTTGAAAGGTCTAGAAAAATCAACCTCAGCTTCAGAAATGCACTACAAACAGGTTGTCTTGTTGAGTTTAATTATTATATTATTTTGCCGAAACTTGATAGAAATAGTAGTTATGGTTTTAAAAATAACTCAAAAATTGAATTCAAACCATTCAAAAGAACACTGTCATCTGCAATACCATGTAAAGGTGCTTAAACTTGGAAAATGGGTTCCCCATTATTCAAGAGCCATTTTTGACCAGATTAGTGACTTGATGAAAAATGGATATTTTACAATCTAAAGCAACACAAACGATCGCTTTGTGATGCCCGACAGGTTAAAGTAAAACACAAAGTGGATCTCCATCAAAGGAAAGTTTTAATAACTTATTGGTAGGATTGCATTAGTTTAGTCCATTTTTAAGTTACCAGTTAATGTTACAATTACAGCAGATATATATTGTCAGCAGTTACATTCTTTAGAGACCACTTTGAAGAAAAAGAAGCCCACTTTAATCAATAGCCAAGGTGTGACAGAAAATCTTGGACTGGTTTTTAAAAACACATGGAGATGAAAACTACCCTTTCTGGATTATTTTCCTCCAAATCAAAAGATTTTTACAAAAATGATATTTTGAAGCTTATGAATCATTGGAAAGAAATTATTGATGATGACAAAACATATCTTGAAGAGTAAATTTTAATCATTCATGAATTAAAAAACTATCAACCAAAGCAGTCAGCATCAACATAGATTTCTTCAGTTTTTAAGTTGATCTGGCTGGCTACTTATGTATGTATCATATATACAGGCTGTACCAATGGAACTAGAGAGCTGAGAATGTAATTATTTACTCTTTATTATGACTAGGAAAAGGCTGGGGTTTTTTAGTTCCCTCTAAAAGAAGTTTTTATTCGGGGGGGGGGGGCAATTTACAATCTACGGTTATGCTAAATTTGTCTCTCACTTAGTATCCAGTAGTGATCATACTTGTTTTGTTAAAATTTGGACATTTTCAGTGATCACCGCCTAACAAAAGGTGAGAGAAGTATCTTATAAATCAATCACCCCTTATTGTAATCGTATCAAATTTTTTATCACCCCGACACAACATGCTGCCAAAAGACGTTGGTCACATGACAGTTTACATTGAGTGACTAACCAGATCTGTTATTTGTTTGTTTGTTTTTTTTCTCTGACCCAAAATTCAAATATTATTTACAGGATAACCTGATATCAACAGACAAATGCTCTAAACCAAATTCTGTTTTGGTGTGGACAGTTTCCAGACATAAATCCTGTACAGAATCTGTGGGAAATAATCACGTCCAAGTTAAGTTCAAGAACTTTCAATAACTATTTGCAGTAGTTCTGCATGAATGGAACCAGTTGGAACTTACATTGTTGAAGAAACTTTCTGATAGTAAGACTAACAGAATCAAAAAACTGATGCATGCTCAGGGAAAAGGCATTGATAATTAAATTTTGGCCATCAGTAAACATATATTCTATTCCCATCAAAGTTTAGATAGAATAGATATTTCATTTCAATGGAAACGTACATTTTTTCAGAAAAATCAAAAACTTCATCAGATGTTCTTTTTTTTTTTTTTTTTTTGCTCAAAGTCTATGTGTGCGAGTGTATATATGTTCGTGTGTGCATGATATCATATAAAGTAGGTGTTTATGAAATGCCGTCAGAAAGTATGATAACACACATTGAACAACATCAATCTGGTAAGCTTTGGACCAGATCAGTGCTGCAGTAGCAGATTTTCCAAAGCTTAGGATGAAAATGCCAAAATAATGTACTGTATTACTGATACTGACTTGACTTACATAGGTATAAACCTAGTTCAGGCTTACAGGCCATCTTTATGACAAAGTGTTAGTCCTGTAGCACAATGTTACTGTTCTGTAAGACAAAAGAAGCAGATTAGTAAAAAACAAAGACAACCAAGTACCAAGAATTTTATTAAAATCCGAATAGTTGATTTTTTGATATATTTTTAAAAATGAAATGTTTTTCACCTGAAAATTTTCTAACACAAATTATCATGATTATTTTTTGTTCACAGGTAAACAGCTTTTTATGCTATCATTTCAAAAAAATATCCCCGGTGCTACAGTGTAAACAAATAATTTTTATATCAGAATTTTTCCCCCATATTTCTTCTTACTAACAGTACAAAGAATATGACTATAAGATTAACTTATATACTAGATCTGTTTTTCCCCTCAAATGATGATTTTCTAACAAACAATAGATTCACATCCATGTCCCAAAACATCAAACCTGCTAGACCAGTGAATCCAAAGTTAGTGATATTCAACCTACAGTTGAATAAAGACTTCACTTTTTATCAATATACTTAAATGAATACAAAGTTTTAAAAGTTGGTTTTCTTTCATAATACTTCAAGAGGCCAGCTTTCTTTTTTGCTAATTTCTTTTGGGTTTAACGTCCATTTTTTATTCCAAATGAAAAAAGTTTTTGAAATGCTTTCTGGCATTCACAATGTTTTCGACTCTGAAAAGAAATTTTCTGAAGGAATGATTATGTGAATGGACTTCTCTTTGAATTTTTCATCATATTTTGATCTTATGTGACAACATAAAAACAAACACAAGGTAACCCAAATTCCAAGAGTTAGACTCACTCTGTTTTGCTTTTGTTGTTACCACATTTTGGATGTTCCATTCTACAGCCTTCTTTTAGGCATATAACCCATAAGGAAAGAGAGCACAGGTTCTTTTTTTTTTTCTTGAAATGTTCATTTTTTCTGAAAAAGACGATGATAATATTATTGTCAAATATAAAAGAATAATAATAATGATTTATCGGATGAATAAAAATGATGATGGAATATAATACATTGCTAATCAATACCTGAAAATATAGGTACACCATCGATTTTCTGGCACTTCTTATAATCCAGACAAAATCACATACAGATACTGGAATTTCTAACAACTCTCACAAAGGGCAAATCATGTGAAACAATTTTAACCAAATGATACGTATGAAAACATAACCAAGAATAATGAGTTTCAAACCTCAAGTCCAGCATTTACGAATCCTCAAACTCCAAGTGATCAGGATGTCATCAGTAATCTACTTATCACTAAAAACCGAAAATCAGTCTACAAATAGTTACGATGCAAGGGAGGTAACTGTGAAAATCCCTGCATCTACCTTAAAATTTAACCAATTCTTTCCTACCCCATGGCCTCCCCTTCTGGAAATTTCATTGAAATCCATCAAGAACTTAAGAGATACTGGATGGACATAAAATTGACGGACCAGCCCCTAGAACGAGTTACTTTTCCTTTATTGAGAACTTTCCGAGATATTGTTTGGTGTGGCAATACAGCTACGATGTAGGGGGAGAAAACATTCCTGGATCCAAAGAAAAATTAAATTGAATTTCATTTGAAACTCTTTGAGATATTTTGTGGACAAACAGATGAACACAAGTGAATATATATATATATATATATATATATATATATATATATATATATATGTATGTATATATACACCTCTTCCAACATCATTAGCTGCGGTACTAATTTTGTTATACAACTAAATCTTTTTATACCACTCTTTCTCTAACAATGCAATCAGAAATTATGTTACACCTGATTGATATTTCATAATTCGATTTTCAAATCTTAAAATAATTTCAAATCGATATTTAAGATGATTAAATTCCATTTTATAGCAGATGAGTTATGATGGAAATATTGTATGGTGACCTTTGACAAGGGAAGTAACTCTGATTCGCTTACAATGATCACTGCAGAGTTCACTTTTCTTCGAATGCAAATGTCTTGAAAAACGTTCACGTTGCTATCAAAATCATAATTTGATATTCTGGATTTTTTGGACTAAACATTCTGCTGTAATAATGATATATATATATATATATATATATATATATATATATATATATATATATATATATATATCATAAACATATTACAAACATATCACCAAATGAACAATTAAAGATACATATACACGGATGTGTAGGGATTGGCATTTTAGGTGTGAGTGTTTCGGAAATTTTTACACTTGTGTTTCAAACTAGTTTCTTTTGTTTTGTAACATGAAAATATAAATAGAGTTTACTATTTTATCTGGAAGGGAGATCCAGTATAGAACAGATTGATGTTATAAATCTGTCTCTATTACCAGGATTATAGTGTATTTGGTATTTATGTCTGTGATATCTGTTTGTTGTTCTTAGTGTTTTTCGTACGATGAGTGTACTCTCTTTGCATACATTACAGAGAATATGTCTGTCCATCCTTACCATGCTGTGTGTTATGTAGTAAACATGTACCAGGTCACTTCTCAGTTTTTTGTATAGTAGAATGGGCAGCCGTAGTATTCTCACTTAGGTCTTTATATGGTAGGTCTTTAAGTTGTGGCATCAGCCTGGTAGCTCTCTTCAGTAAACTTTTCAACGTTTCCTGGTATTTCTTGGTGTACGGCGACTAGATAATGTGTGCGTATTCTACATGTGTTCTGGTCAGGGTTTTGTAAAAGACTTTGAACATAAGTTAGGTTGAGGAATAAGTAGTTATATGATTTGAAGTGGCTTCTGGATATTGTATTAGTTTATTAAACTATACAGATGCTATCTGTTGTTTGATAACAAATGCAGAGTGACACTTATCTATGTTGAAGCTCATCTGCATTCTTTATGACCATTGTACAACTATATTAATGTCATTCTGTATTGAATCTTTGCTTTGTAGGTTGTTGAATGCTGCATCAGCTCCCAGGAGGCAGGAGAGAAGTTGAAATTCTGTGACATGCTATAGAAGTCACTAACATATATTATAAAGGGGACCAGTCCTAAAACTGATCCTTGAGGTACTCCTGATTTTCAGTGATATCATGTGAAGAGTAACCTACAACTTTGACTTGCTGTTTTCTATTGCACAGTTTATTTTCTATCCATTTTAGAATGCTACCTAGGTTACCATAATGTTGTAGTTGAAGGATTTTCCAATGGTATGGAACTTTGTCAAAGGCTTTTTCTAGATCTAAATGAATAACATCCATGTGTACTGAGTGATAACATTTCACTCTGTATGTTAAGTGCCTTTAATATATTTGTGACGTTTGATCTTTCCTTGATGAAGCCAGGCTGTCACTTGTCATAAATGTTGTTGTCTGTAAGGTGGTGAATTATGTTTTCTGTTATAATGCATTCCAGTGTTTAGCAAATAATTGAGTTGAAGCTGATTGGACAATAGAGGCTACATTTCTGACACCCTTTAAGAATGAAGACCTTGTGAGTGATCCCTTTCTTCCAAATATTAGGTAGAGTTTTTTCTGTTAAACTTGAGCTGTACAAAATGGTGAAATGTTTTACCAGGGTGTTTGCTAGATTCTTCTGGGCGTATACATTTATATCATCGGTAACTGCTACATTGTATATTATCAGTTGCTTGAGGTATTTTAAAACTGCTTCTGCAATGAAAAGAGGTGTTTGTTTGTAGGTTGATAAATTCTGGTATGTTTATGATATCTTCCTCAGTAAAAACTCTGGCAAACTGACCATTCAATACCTCTGCTTTTTCTTGCTTTTTCATCATGAGGGTACCATCTTTCCTTCCGAAATATGATATTTCTCTCTAAATTCTTCTTTAGCCAGCTGCATATTTCCAAAAAGCCTTGTTATCATCTTTTGGCTTCTATGACTAATTTCTTTTCAGAGAACTTTCTGTCATTTGCTGTCTGGTGAGTAACTTCATTTCTTGCTTTTCTATATTCTTCCTTATTGTTAGGATGTTTAGTTTCAAGATATTTTGCAAGGGCTTTATGTTCCTTCCTTATAAAAGATGCAGGTTGGTGTTTCATCCAAATTGGTTTAACAAACTTTTTCTATATTGTTTTCATGTTGGCACAAACTCCTTGTCTTCTTCATATTTTTCTAGGAATGTTTGATTTACCTCCCCTACATCTTTGTGTGAAAATAAGAATTACCCAGTCTAGACTCAACATTTCACTTATCTTATTGAAAACTGTTTTTTGATATTTATAGGTCTTATCATCAATGGTTGAAATAGACTCCTTTGGGCAGAAGTCTATGGTGGAGTTTGAGGTGATGTGGTCAGATAGTCCAAGATGGCTGTTGTAATTTATATCTACAACTGAAAACTCATTTGCTGTTAGTATCAGATTATCTATGGTTGGCTGCTGGTTATTTCTAAATCTGGTAGGTTGATTTATGTTGGTGTAGATAGGAGTCCCTGATACACTCAACCACGAGAAGATTTGGATGGCCAGGAGCATTGGCCAGGATTCCATGGAATGGTGAGGTGATTGAAGTCTCCAACTATCATTACTTCATCCTAATCTTTACCTTATATCATTGCATTGTTCATCTGGTGGAGGTGAATATCAAACGCTTTGTCTTAACTACAACTCCTGTAGAATGAGGAGATAACTAGAGAAAAATAATATTAATAAAGAAGAAGAAAACATTATTTAAGAAAATAACATACATTCAAAACAAATGCACTGTGATAATGAATAATGATATAAATAAATGATAATAAACAGTTATATAAATAATATTAGATTAAATAAATTCTTGGTTTTAATGTTGGATCTGTTGCATTCAATGATTTTCCCATCAATATCATTTATCATTCATTCTTTCCACCCGTACATTCTTTTTCAGCCATGACATCACAAAGTCGGAGTGATATTGACCTAAACTGAAAGGTCGTCTTTTAGATTATGATTAAAATTTCAAAAAAGTGTCATTGTGTGCAATGAAAGGTTTTATGACAGTTCATATGCACTTTGTCTAAATCTAGATTGTCTTACACCTTCATTCCCAAACCTAGATTGTCTAAACTTATAATGTTCACAACTTTCATGCCAAAATCCAATCTGTCTAAACTAATGTAAGTACTTAATCTGATTTTGGCAACGATTTGGTGTAAAATATGGGAAATTACAAATTAATGAAAAAAACGTACCCAAGGATATTTTTCTTAATTCTTACATTTTTATATAAAAGAATTGTGGAAATTTCAGAATTAATAAAATCATTTTTTCTTGAATACCCAAGGGAAACATTTTTGTCCAATTCTTATATTTTCATATTGTTAAGACACAGATATTACATGGAAATAATATTTTACATAACAGAAATTTTGGAAAATTTCATAAGTCTACGTCATTTTAATGTTTACAAATGAACAACTTTTCACATGCAGTTAATAATTTGAAAATCAAAGATTCTATAAATGTTTCTCACAGAAAGGTATTTTGCAGAATTTTTCCAACCCTTTTTTTTATCTCAGGTGTTGAGTTGTCGGTGAAATTTTCTGGCCATATTTATAACTTATAAATTGAGCAATCAACACCTGAGATTAAACAAAAACAAAAAAACTCAAACATGTATAAATGATTATTTCATCAAAATCTTTGTGTTATTATTCAAGAGAAATAATGTTAAAAACACTGCTTCAACCTTTCTGAGAAAAATCTATAGAATTGGAGATTTTTCAGAAAATTAACAGCGAGATGACTTGTCTATTTGTAAACATTAAAATGGCGTAAATTTGGCCGTTGAAAATATAATTACAATGCTTCAACAATGTAAAATTTCAAGGATTTAAAAAAAAATCAATACCAATTGGTATTTAAAAATCTTATTTCGTCAATCTTGCAATTTCCAATGTCTTAAAATATAAAAAAAAATAATAATAATATCCCAGGGATTCAAGGGATTTTTTCAAATAATTCTGCAATTTACAAAGTTTTTACATAATTTCGATGACAAAATCGGATTTCTGATAATTTAAATATTCTGCATTTAGGCATGAAGGTTATAGACAATTTGGGTTAAGACAAACCGTATATGAACCAGATTTGGTAATACTTATTAAAATAGTTTGAACCAGGAGTGGTCAACCCAGGCGATACCGCCCAATGTTGGGCGATTCATGCTTTTTTTAAGTGGGTGATAGATCCATTACTGAGATTCAAGGTATGTCTGTATTCATCGGAAATGAACTCCACATAGTAAGAAATAAAAATAAGTAGTTCAAAGTTTTCAATAATTTTCTTACAAATCCACTTTGATAGTAGAATCTACCATTACTGTCTTAACTCCAATTAAAAGTTGAAATTTTCTTTTTTGCAGTTCTCATAAAGATGCAGAAGAAAAGCATAGTATCTCTGGCTTAATTCATTTATTACTATAAAAAAAATCAAATTATTACTAATTCAATTCTTTCTGTGATAAATGGTTCGAAATTTAAAAATATATATATATTCACAATAAAACCTTCATTCATTCAAATTCACAAAAAAATAATGAATTGAATAACCTGAGTACAAATTCAGTTGAAATATCAGTGTTGACATTCTCTACTGATGCCTTTTGACCGATCAGCATTTAATTTGCTGTAGTCCGTACTATCGAAGTGGATTAGTAAGACGATTATTGAAAACTTCAAACAAATTCGTTGGGGGTCTCCGCAATCGAGTATTTTAAATTTGGTATGCGTCATTTTTTTTTTCTGTCATGGCTAAACAAAACTGCGTTATTACAAAGATTGCAAAACAAAACAGTGGCTTTTATTATTGTTATTGTCTCAATATATGATAAATACATTGTATTTACTTTTTGTAGCCTTCATACGAGTTTTGGTGGCAAATACAGTCGGCCAATATTCGCAATTCTAGTCATTTTTAACGAATCCAGCCACTTTTAGTCATTTAAAATGGCCGCTAAGTAGCTAACTTGATTGAAAATATTTGGCGGTAAGGAAATTTTACCACAACAAAAGTGTCAAAAGTGGGCGTTAGGCATAAAATAGGTTGGCGATCACTGGTTGAGATACACTAAAAACTGGGTTTAGACATAAAGATAATAGACATTCTGGGTTAATACAAACAGCACATGAACCATTAAAATCAAGTATTTATAAAGTTCAAGACGTAGTTTTTGATATTATTTATTCATTTTACTATTTTTTCAATTAATTTACATTATTAATCATTTGTTTATATTTTTTATTTATTTATTGATATATCTATTTAGGTCTCATGGTTACAGCGGATAATAGTTTCCCCAAATTATGTTTTTATTTCATCAATTCTCTTATTTCTTCGTAATTGAGCACTGATTGAGCGCGTGTGTGAATCTCAACTTACAACCATTACCACCTTACACATTGAGTTGTCGGCTTCCTTTTACAAACACTACAATATTTTCCATTTTGTGCATCCGTAGACGATTTCGTTGAATTGTTTTCGTTAACAGAACGTAGGATTTCCGAATAAAGAAAAAATTAGCATTAGGGCATAGATTTTTGGGACCGGAATTTTCATAACTTATCAGATTGAAGACTTTGCATTTAATCCTTAATACCTCTAACCATCCAGTGCTGTCAATTCAGCGCCTTTCGCGCTAGATTTAGCGCATTTCTTGTTTTGGTGGCATAGATTTAACCAATTTTTAGCTATTTTCTAGCCATTTTAGGCGAATTCAACCACTCTTGGCTATTAAAAATGTCCATAAAATGGCTAACAGCTTTTTTTTTTCGCGCGTTTTTGCGTTTCTTTGACGCTTTTTCGAGGTCGATTTAGAACAAAAACAAAAATCGAGTTAGCAAACCCACCCCAACCGATTTTATGAATTAGGGCTTTCGTTTCTGTGACGAGGTCGAACGAAAACGATATAGCGATAACATAAAGAGGTCTTTTTCGGTGGGAAAAAGAAAAATGCACTTCATGTTAATCTTCTTCTTTTAGGGGCTTCCGTACTTATAAATCATAGACGTCAACTTTTGGAGTGGAACTAAGAAAAATATACCTTTTATTTGTTTATTTGCTAATTGTACAAGGTTCAACCGAAATGGATTGGGAATTGTTCACCATGAAAAAAATGACTAACCTTCGTTTGTGTTTTCTTACGATCCGGACTGATAGTCTTACGCACTTTTGCGCTATTTTTCTGGCCCTTCTTGCCTGTCAAGTTCGATGGTCGTTCGTCATCTTCGTCGACAGACGTTCGCCCATCCTTGAAACGTTCGTACCATAAAAAAGTTTGGTTCTTGCTCATGGCATTATCACCAAATGCATCCTTAAGCATTTGGTGGGTTTCTGTAGCAGTTTTTTCTATGTTAAAGCAAAATTTGATGCAAATTCTCTGTTCCTTCAGATCAGCCATAATGCCTAATTATTAAATCGCCAAAACCACTAAATCACGGCCTCAAAAAGCCTTTGTAATCTCAAAACGCCTCTCAGCTAGTTAGCTGTTTGCACACTACCTTAAGGATACTGATCATAGAGGGTAGTGGCAAAAGTCCGTACTACATTCGGTTCACGCACACTGTTTAAATTCCCCGAACTTGTTGGAGCACCATGTTATGTAAAAGTAAAAGATCACTTTTTTGCGCTAACGATAGCTCATAGGGGCGAAAACAATGTGCACCAAGGGTATGTGCTTAACTGATGGTTTCCCAGATCCCTGTTCATTTCTTACCAGACCGTTACACCTACTGCATATGTTTACTACTGTCCCTGTTCTAACAACATCAATAAATGATTATTTCGAAAAAAAAACATTCCTAAAGTCTTCAAGAAAAATTTGTCCCTTCCATTGATCCATACTCATCTTCCCGTCTCCAGTTGTCAACTGTCATAGTTGATCAATTTTTTTCCAAATGAGAATCATTTTCATTTATCTATTTTAGGGTAAACTATATAAGTAATATTTTCTAATAAAATAATATTTTCATTTCATTTAAATAATTAATAAAATCGTGGAGATAGACTTTAAAATATTACTTATTTTAAAAATATTTATTTTGAAACCCTTTTTCATTGTATTTACTTATTTTATTTTCTATAAAATGAATTAAAATATAATCTATTTTATTTTATTCAAATTCCTATGACTTTTTTCCCAAATCCAATAACAAAGGCGTCTTTTTCCCTGCCCAGAAGATCATAGGTTCATGACTTTTTTTCTGTGACTTTCTTACGTGACTTTTTTTGTACGTTTAATTTATCGTTCAGTGAACAATGGAGCATAATTTCGAAATTGATATGATGGTATTTTTTAAGGAATTTTTAAATAATAATTTTAGAAAATCTTCGACTGGTGAAATTATTCGACTGATGGTTGAGATGATTAGGGTCGTGGACTCACAAAGATAGTAAATAAATTTGAATGAACGAAAGAAATAGAAGAAAATGATGTTTAAAATAAATGAAGATTATATTGAGAGTAAGAAATAAATATCAAACAATTTATTTCTTTTCTGTTTCGAGACTAAGATGTAAAATATATTTTATTTATATTTCTAAACATGTAAAAATATGAATTATGGCCATTATCAGGTTTAAGGAATTACGAAACTGATATATGTATGAGTAAGGAAGAGAAAGCAAGAAAGGTACGATATTTTTGAAAAAAAATATTCTTTAATGACTTTGTAAGATGGAGAATGGAAAGAGTAGAGATTTATCTTCAAAAGAGAAAAGTTTAATAGAAAGAAAAACATTTTAAGTCAACTACATCACCCATGATGTAGTCGCTTATGGCCATATCAGGTTGTTTACATAGGTTCTCGTTCGATCACTGAAGCAACGTCGAGCCTGGTTAGATCTTAGATGGGTGACCGTTTAGGAATAGCAGGTGCTATAAGCATCTTCATTTTTTTTTTTCTCACTTATACATGGATTTATTTATTCGTCAGCTTTTTCAAGCTAGTAAGACAGAAATTATGAATTCTTGAAATTTAATGAAAACAATTACTCTCTAGATTTCCTATTCAAGCTCAAAAATTTTCAATAAAAAAACATTACGAAGTGTAAATAATTTTTATTTTCTGACTTTTTTCTTTTCTTGACAGCTGAGTTCAGCCGTTTACTTTTAACGAATATCTTTATATTTCACCCCTACCTTGGTGCTCACTCTCTCTCCCTGCTCTCATCATTGCTATTTGTGATGCAATTCCATTCTCAGAGCCTCTCCTCAACTAATTTTTGTTTTTGAAGTGTGACAGACAGGAATATGCAGACACATTGCTTATAATATCAGATCGTGCTGTCAGTATCTTAATGTTGGGAATCTCTGTATGACAGTTATTTTATTTTTAGAAGATTTTTAATTACAGAGGTAAAATTTTTCTATCAGCAGACATCAATTATGGTGTAATCAAAATTGATTTTGGGTGACAAAAATTCACACTAAAAAAGTCTGAAGAACAAACCTGTTTCAAGTCTACAAGAGTCATTTTTTATGACTAAGTTTATGCAATTCTTTTCTTCGAATTAAGTCAAAATTAAAACTTGAAAGAGGATATTCAAATTATTGCAATACTTTTTGAAATTTTGATTTTTTTAAATCTATGATCATTGCAACAATTTGTAACTATCTTGGTACCTATCTACTTGAGCAAAATTAAAATGTTTTATGCAAACTTATTTTGGAGTTATCTATGCAAAATCTGAAAATTGTATCTGATCTCTTCTCTAAGATATGATCAAAAACATAGTATGACATCTTTAATGTGTTATAAAGCAAAGTACACGGGTTTTTATGTACAGAAATCATTATTTATACGGATTACTATCTTAAAAAGTTCATGACTTTTGCAATCCCCTTTCTGTGACTTTTAACCCCAGCCCCACAGATGCACACAGATATATATGGACAGGCACTTCTTTCACATATATATAAGTGTAATAGACAGTAATTAAGATGAAATTTAAATGATATCAACTCATTTGCAAAAAAGAGAAAGTATTTTGCCCATATTTAACATTTTTTATTCTTATTTTACATAATGATATTTGTAACCACAAGTACATCTAACTTAGAAATAAACCATAATCAACAAGCCAGAGATCATATGTCTCTGCCAACACCATGCACTAACTCAATTGAAAATAAATTCCTGGATCCACCCAAAAATGTATTCACTTCTTCCTTAGTCGATGGCCCACCCTTCCAGAAAATACATCGAGAGCTTTTGGAGACATAGTGTGGACAGATATGAATATCTCTCAAACGAAAACATATTCCTGGATCAGCTCAAAATCTTATCTCTTCTCCTCATACCACATGACACACCCCTCCATAAAATTTCATTGAAATTCATTGAGAACTTTTGGAATAATCATTTAGATGGAAAGACGGAAAGATGGAAGGATGGAAAGACATGGTTATACATATACCTCCCCAACTTCGTCGGCAGAGGTAATAAATATCTCTTACTCAAAGTTCTGATGTTACCAGACCTTCAACATTAATATATGTCCACTATTCAGTAAAGACTTCAAACAAAAAAGCTTGCATAATATGGCCGTAAATAGAAGATTGGGGTGTTTCACTGTTGATATAGTTTGGAATTCGAGATGTTTCTAATTTTCTTATCAAACATTTTTATTCCTGGCTGATGGCTCTTCATTTTTTTTTCATTCTCCGTCTTACTACACTTACCAAATAAAAAACAGTTTTTTTTATATCATCATATCTTTATCGCTTCCTCTTCCTCTCATCTAGTGAGGCCGTGGAGATTTGTATTTTCACCTGTAGAATATCTTCAAAAATATTTGACATCTGCGTAACCGTAAAAAAAACACCTGAAACAACAGTTTCATATTCATTTACTACCTACAATTTTCCTTCTAATATGATTTTTTTTTAATTTCCTTACTTCCTTCAAAATTTCTGCTATCTTAGTCATATTAGTGTGGCCAATTTAGTTCGTTATGTTTTGCATCTAGATGTATCTTGATGTCAGGATTCGCTAAATGATTTTAACGAAATAAGTTTGATCTTTTTTAATTTAATTCATATTAATGAAATAATTGATGTATCAAATAAAATGAGCGATATTTTAAAAAAGTAAATGTTGACGATTCAAGTTACGTTTAATTTTGTGATGAAACGTATTTTCCAGACTTAATTAACATTTGGATCTGGAGAATCTAGATGCTTCAAGATACTTTTAGATGTTTTTGATACAATTTTATAAGTAAATTGCAAAATGAATCCGCTAACATAAACCCACTCTCGACGACAGTCTGTAAAATTTATAAGTTCTTCAAACATTTTTAAAATAAACTGTTTTGGTGAAGTTACGTAAGAACAATAAGTTTAGATCTTGCTCTATTTTTGCCTCTGAAGTTAAGCTCTATTTACTTAATTCTGAATGAATTCACATATTGCTAGTGTTACTATTGCCAATTGTTTTTAGATCTTCATTGGAGCAAAAATAATTGAAAAACATTTAAATATTCTAAAAAAAAATCTGACAAGTAATCTTAAAATACACAACACCCATTTATTGCCAGCTATATCAAAATATGAAAAATAAAAGTATCACTAAAAAATGTAATCAAATAATATTTCTATTGAATTGATGACACTTCTTACTTTTGTTACGGCTAATCAGCTAATTAGTCGGCTAAAACCTTGGTTAGTGTCAGTTTTGGGTACAAATTTCGCATTCCAAATACTCAATTACCTCCCTTACATTTTACCAACGCTAGATTTGTCAAGTTTTGCACCAGTTATCTAACAAAAATACCGTCCAAATGCAATATGAATTATTTCATTTATTGTTAATCCCCGTTTAGAAAGCCTAAACAAATTTCACAGATAAAAAATAAATATAATTCAACACACACACACACACACACATATATATATATATATATTTGATTTTCTATAAGATGTTTTTTCTTTGGGAAAAAAAGGAAACTACCGAAATAGTGTCTGTGAAAGAATACACTGTTTTTAACATTTTTTATCAGTTTATAAATTGCTACCAATCTTCCAAAATATCAAGATTTCACCAAAATAATCTTCAAATTTCTAACCCTCATTTTGAAAAAAACCTGACTTTACATCTGACGTCCAAAAATAATTTCTTACATCTAAAAGCAAGCAAAATAATCTAAATTTATATTTGAATGAGCTAAAAAGTTGGCTGTTGGCAACATTTCATCTTGCCGCTAAAATGACCCATTCAATTTTAACGGCGAAATAATAATGCAAAATTAGATAAAATAACGTGGTCTCACTGGTCTTCAATTCATGTTTAGTTTCACAAACTTATATATATATATTTTTTAACAGCACTTGAAGTTGTTGCGATACTGTAGAAAAATGAAACAATTGTGAGTTTTGCTTCCTCATGAATATTCTGGAGTAGAAAACAAAAAGTGGGTCATAAAGATGTTTCCTACATTTGTGAGAGGAAAAATAATGTACTTTTTCTCAAGACTGGTACATTTGAACTAGAAAATAGAACAGTAAAAAAGAAAAAATTACCAAAATTGACACAGAAATGATTGTTTGATGAATTTTCGATAAATTTCATTTTCAGATCATGGAGTTAAAATTTCTAAAAAAAAAAATGCTTCTAATTTTAACATCTCACTTTAGAAAGTGTAACATGACAATTATTGCCCGTAAAAAATGTTATTAGATAAATCATCGGTTATTAGATGAAACTGTATTTCATGTTTTGATTTTTTTAAAGAATCAAGTGAAATAAACTAGATTTATTTTCGTTTTTTTAATAATTCATTCTTCCTTTTGTCCTCTCAAATTTAACACAATTCACGATGGAATTACGTAACGTGTACATTGTACTAAAAAGTTTTACACGATCAAATTCAACATGACCTTAAAAAAACAAGAAGAGACACACGCCAGGAAGACACGTGTGAGCCACCTGCAAGGCGGGTGATCGTTAGGGTTTTGGGCGCCAAATTAGAAAAATTTAGAAGAAAAATAAGTTCCCTTCATTTGCGGACATAGTTCAGTGGGTGAAGGTAGGACTACTGGCACCCGCTCGCAAATCTTATTACAAACTTACTGAACATGAACTCTAACAGTAACACCCGATGTTGGCACCAGAATGAAATGATGAAAAATAAATCAAGCTTGTAAAAGCTAACGTTATTGTCGTAATTTTTGTGCCATTATTAGTAGTAAGAAAGATAGCAGAAAAGTCTGATGTGAAGAAATATTTCCTGACTGAACTAACGGATAACCCTAACACAGTCAAGTGCAGAAATCGACGGAGATAGTGATGATAATTTTATTCAAGTTTATTAGCACAAGTAGGGCGGTCATTTCCAAATTTCTGCAAATAGTCTTGTGTACGTAGTGAAAAAAAATAAGAAATAGGGAAAAAATGTCAACAAAAATTTGGAACCAGAAAACAATCCTCTTCAAGAATTTGAAAACTCCAATTTTTCCTCCCCGGGAAAATTCTTTCATTTGCAATAATACAAAAACAGGAGTGGATACAGAAACATATGAAAAGAAACGGAAAACATCTTTCAATCGGAAACGAATTCCTGGATCCGCACCAAAATTTAATCACATCTTCCCTAATAGGTGTCTTATCCTAAAAGTTTTAAATGAATTTCAATGGGATTTTATGGAAGGTTGGGTGATAGACTACAGTAAAGAGGAAGTGATTAAATCTTTGGATGGATTCATGCACATTCAAAGTCATCCATTTAGAATTTAAATTTATAGAAAAACTATCAATTTTTTCCTTAACCTGGATAGTTTTTAGCTATGATTCAACTTGGTTACCAACATTCTGCAGCCCATTGCCTAATCTTCCATAAAATTTGATTGAAATTCATTGAGAACTTTTAGAGATATCGTGTGGACAGACAAAACAAGTGAATACATATACATTTCCCAACTTTGTTGTCAGAGATTAAATAAAAATTGTTAATGGTTGTTATAACTTTCTGTTTCCACTGTTTTAATTATAGCTGAGGTCAGACCCCCAAAAGAAGGACAAAGAAGGGGGTGACACTAAGCAGAGGACAAAGTACTCAACAGCTGGAAATGGGGGCGGGGATAAAAAGATGGTGTTGTGCAAATCTGCGGGATGGGGAGAGCCTACTTTCATGTCTTAGATATCAGTGTAGTAAATTTTTGTTTTTTTAACCTGAGCTCAGAATTCAACTGCCTGGGATGGTGAGAAATATGCAACTGGGTCACCACCAGTGGCAGCTCATCTGTAGCACCCCCAATTTATTTTCACCCGATATATATGTATAATAAATATGATTAATTATTCATTTATACTTGTACAAGATATTCAATGCTATAATCAATAATCCTCTAATTTCTATGAATAAAAACGACAAAAATCTGTGTGGAACTGTCTACTCCAACGTTTCTAATACATGAAATTAATTAGAAAATAACTGCTTTTATAAACACTTGGCCATTTCTTCATGTTTTGGGGCCAGAAATATCTCCAAGCGGATAATACATTTATTGAAACAATAACAACAAAATGTTCTTCCTATTTAATCTAAGTCACAAAGCAGCATTTAATTCACCAGTATGATTAAAGTATCTTATTCATCATCTTCAAAAGTTCAATGGGTTAGAAGTACTCAAAATTTGGCCCAAAATTCCCTAATTCCAGTCCATGGTGAGCTTCAAATGTCCATACAGTGGTCACCATCAGGTCACGACCTTATCATTCTTAGTTCTATTCTGAATAAATGCAAGAGGTCTACTTAATTTTGGTTACATTGATGCTTCAAAATACAGAGTTTTGGTGAATTTAGGATCCTATTTCCTCAGGAACTGCTCATTTCATTTATTTACTTTATCAGATCAACTCTGCTGATAATGTGCATAGTTTGGTACAAATCATCTTTGTGAACTACCCATTTTTTCTTTCAATATGTCTTCTAGGCAACTGTTTTGTTTTTTTTACAGTATTTCATTTATTCCTGACTGAGCTATAACCAAATACAACATTTTTAAGTGAGTATTTTTCTGACCTTCATTATTTTTCTTATTTTTCCATGGATTTTTGTTGGAATATTTTTTTCATTTTGAATGACTTGGTCAATAATTCAGTGTCAAGTTATCAGGAATTTTTCATGAAACTTTATAGAGTAAAAGAATCTAAATTAATAATTATGGCCTCCTTGCTTCCCCAGGAAACTAGTTTTGTGACAGTGAGTGAACTTCATTCAACAACTTTAACTTTCACAGTTGTCTCTTCATGAGAAAGTAACTATTAGGAAAAAAGGCTATTCCTCACCTGATATTAAAATATCTCAACCAGGAATAAGTAATAAGAGGTATATTCGTAGCTTTAATTCAGAATGGTACCAAAGGAAAAAATGGTTGTGAAGTAAAAGGTGCATTATTAAGTTTTCCTGTATTCGTTGTTTTGGGGTGATGTTACATGGACAAAAGACGGCTTTAGAAATATAGATAAAATGAAAGAAAAAACTGGAAAACATGAAATGTATTTCTCTGTGTGTTACACAATATTAAAACAATTCTTATTTCCTGAAACAGCATCCCCTCAACTTAAAGTCATGAGCTACCACTGGTCACCACAGCAGGGTCTTATTACAAATTAGTCCAGTTTTTAGAAGGATAATATTTCAGGTTTCAAATTGAAGCAAAGGTTTTAGCCAGAACGTAGACTGTCAGTATTGTTCTTGCAAAAATCCCCTTCAGGGAACCATGCAAGCAGAAAATGAAAGTGTTGATTTCAGTATCACATAACATAAAGCAGCTTTTCTTTCTGATATGATCCATTTATGACAGCACACAAGATTTCAACCAAAGATTCCATCTCAAAACACTTGCGAGAAAATCACACCTACTTAACAAAATAATAAGAGACTACATGAACCTGTGGAAAGTCCTTCAATGCTGACAACTAAGATTATGCATTATTTCCTGCCTCTGCTATTCTCTCACCCTTTGCACGTATCTTCTCATTCTCTCCTTTCTAATATCCATTGCCAGTATACAAACATGTATCCCCCTCAGTGAACTTCCTTCCAACCCTCTCATCAATCTACTTAACTTTTCTCTCCCCTCTCTCCTCCTACCCTCTGATTAGGCTACCTAATTTTCTTTTCTCCCCTTTCCCTTCCTGCTCCTAAACTACCTCTCTTTTCTGCCCTCTCTCTTCCTGTCCTCTTGTAAAATTACTTAATCTTGTTATTACTGAATGTGTAACATCCGAATGCAGGTAGGAACATAAGGAATGATATTACAGGTCGTTTCATACTTTTTTTTCTCAAAGAATTGATGGATTTATTGAACTAAGTGGGAACTAAATATTGACATTCAGTATGGAAAATGTTAGGATGCCTCCAATAATTAAAATATACATGTTCATTAGACAAGTTCAAGTTGCTCAAGTCAATAACCATGTTGAGATTTCTTTATTTACTAAATATTTGATTCTATTATTAAAAACCTGGAAAATCAGATTGTATAATATTCATTACATTTCAGTAGCAATTTTTTCTAATGTGAAATATTTATAGCTGATACCTTTATCAAATCTTTATTTACCATCCTTAGGATTCTGGATATGCATATGTCAGCCATCTTAAAGATGGCTGCCACATGCAAGCTCATACAATTGTATCAGATATAGGATTCATCTGCTGCTACTTGAGATGATCTGAGCAGCTGTCTACAGGCTTGCTTCCTCCCGTTTTAGATTATATCCATTCTGCTTGGGTTATTGAAGCAGAATCCTTTATTGTTGGCCAGTAGCTGCAATATCGATAGCTCTCAACAACAATCACACAAAGTGCAACTAGCTGCACAGAATCAGTATTCTCTAGACAATTCTAATGAGAAAAGAGGAAAAAAACATGACTCACAATAAAAGCTCAATCATCCAAATGCAAGTTACATCCCAGCAGCAGTCAGTAATATCATTTCATTCATCTTTTTTCGAATTTGATGAAAAGTTTTCCTAATTTTATTCTATGTAGAAAAGGTCTGAAATGTAAGCAGCTGGTAAAATATTGCCTGCAATTCAATGCAAAAGAAATTGTGTGCATATGTGGAGCTGTCAAGAATTATACTATTGCAACAGATTGTATTGAGTGAACTTATCAATTAGGATCAGTTTTGTACAACCTAAATGATTTCATACTTCATAATCATTCTAGCATGGAACACGTGCTGTCATTTCAGATGGATCCTTCTATATTAGTATAAACGATAACATAAATTTGCCACAGTAGTCAATAATTGAACAACCATATCGTTGAAATTTGAATTCATGTAAAGAAAAATCCATTAAAGAATAAATACGGTCAGAATGACATCATTAGCATTTTCCCCTGGAAAACTTGAAAAATAGAGTGAAAAAATATCTAGAAATATTTAGATTCTTGAGAATCTAGATGTTATTAATAAAGCTGTCAGAATAAGGCAAGTAAAGTTAAGGCGAAAAACTTCCTTTTTTTTTTAAATAAAAAATTTTTTAGGAAGGGTCTAGTGGAGTACTGATGCCAATTTTCAAGTCTGTTGACAAAACGGAATAGCCATTAGCACCAGAACACACAAACAAACACAAGAATAAAACCCTTTAATATCTTTGATTGCTATAGTTGTTCAATAAATGAAAATAAGTTGTAATATAAATAAATAATAACAAATATTAAATTGATGAAATTAAATAACACGTTAATGGATATTTTATAATTGTAGCCCATTGTATGCCCACAATAATTTATTTCACTCAGTCAAATCTATGATTTTCCAGTGACACAAAACAAAAAAAAATTGCCTATTCAAATTTTAAACTGAGTCAAGTGTTGGCCGAATAGTTTTAATTCTCTCTTTTTAAGAAGTCTTCCAACATTTTAGTTGTATTTTTTGTTTTTGTTTTTTGTTTTTAAAATTCTTTCCATCTAGCCCATCTGTCCCTTGCGAGCTAACTGTAAATATCATCTTCCCCTCCCTTCCTAATATATACAATATGACTGGAATATTTCATGCTTGAATTTTCCCTCTGTTTCAACACTGTATTGTTGCTCACATGGTAAAACACCAGGCTGCAAAGAGACATTTGATTTGTTTTGGCAATTCCAGACACTCTCCCACGTGGTAACTCGGTCAACAGTGATATGCTGATGAGGGAGCTTGTACCGTGTGACTTTCACATTTACAATAACCAACTAAATCATTCTTCACATTCCATGCCGAGAATCAGATTAGGCATCTGATATCAATCCCAAAAGAGGTTGTTGGAGTCTATTTTGAAAAGTGGAAAAAATGCTGGAATAAGTGTGTGAGATCCCAAGGGGAGTACTTTAAAATTGACTGAGTCAAAATGGGTGAATACTTTCTGGGTAAACCTCACACCACAATATATTATGCATCATGTTATCATAATATGTGAATGTTATAATACTAATTTAAAAAATTAAAAATTTAAAGAATGATTAGGATCCATTTTTTTCTTTTTTTTGTCCTCTGATCTCAGTAAAGGTAAGAAATATGGTCAAAAGTACTGGATTGAAAAGGTTTGGACAATATTTACACTTATTGAACCTAAGCAAGAAAAGTTGACTCAAAAATTAAAGAGAATATTCCCTCTTTACTGTCTTTGATCAAAATTGTATTAAATATGTTATAGTAAGATAATGAAGTTAGCAAATTTTGTGAAACCCCAAGGGAATATTTCAGTAATTCTATGAAATCCTTGGTTTCACAATCCGAGTAGTATTGATTAACAAGCTGCCAATACTGACAATTACTTTTATAATGAGTTTAATCTCTGCTGGATGCCCCCGTACTGTGACCCAGGGATTTTATGGAATCAATGAAATGTTCGCAGACTTTACAAGAAGGGATTACATGAAATCCCTAGGGATTACATGAAATCCCTAGTTTCACAATCTTACTGTTATATATGCACTCAATGTTGGTCTCTTTTTTTTTCAAAATTCTCTTGTTTCTCTTCATTTTTAATGTTTCCAACTCATTATAAGTCATTTTAATTCCCTCATTGCTTTTTTAGTCATCATTTTAAACATGTATTGATTTAGTGTTTAGTGTTTCCAATTTTACAATTCTGACATCAATAAACTATTTTTATGTTTGTTTGTTTTTTTCTAAGTCTCAATTTTGTGGCCTAAATAACTCGTTTCTTACTAATACTTTGATGTGAAAAGTGTCCGAAAGGCGTTGCCTTATACAATTACGTACATTCATCGGCTATGCTTTTTTAATTTCAAGAATTCAATTTCTGAAATGTGATTGTGCTGATGTATTTGCTATCAACATCGGCTAATATTTCTAGCTTTATTATTCTATTAAAAACTGTCACCATAGGTTTCTTTGGTTATTTTTTCTGGCTGGCTATGTATGTATGTACTGTGTGTGCAGGCAGGCTCCAATTTAAACTTTCACTTTTTATTGTCTACAAAAAACTTTTTTTTTATTTTTCAAAAATTTCCTCCCAAGTGTAGATTTATGCTAGATTGGTCACTTTGTGTTCGGCAGCTTTCCTGCTTTTTTTTTTTTTTAGGGATCACTGCCAAACAAAAGGTGAAACACATGACTAATTCATTGATTATCCCCAACAGGGCATACTGCTAAAGGTTGTTGGTCACGTAAGGGTTTCTATTGACAGACTAATCAAGTCTGTTTATTTCAAGGCTTCCGTTCTGTTCAAAGTGATTGTTAATTAATCTGAATAATTGAATGCACCAATAATAAGTGAAGCATTCTAACTTTTAAATATTGAAGATTTAAATGGAGGAAGTTGCTTTTTGTGATCACTTTGGGACACAGTCTATTGAATAAGAGTAACCAGTTGATAACATGGAGTGAAGAATATAAAAATTGAAATGAAGCAACATTTATTGTTACAAATTTTCATTGTTTGTCGTAATTTCATGGTTATGTTATCAAGTTCATTGTTATAAACAACTTTATGCCAAAAAAAACTGATGCAAAATTTTTTTCAATTGAAAAATTAAAGTTTTGGACTGTCTAATTTCTATAGCAATAACCATTTGATAACAATATCTGTGATTATAATAAATGGCGTTCTCTTCATATGAAAGAGATACCATTTGCCATTGATAAAGATAGTGTATTCATATAGATGCGTATACACATACATTCTCTCTCTCTCTCTCTCTCTCTCAACATAGATATTCACTTACGTACACACACATACAAAGAAACAATCACATACACACACATACTTACACACACACACACATATAAACACAAAGAATTTCATTTTAGGAAACGGCACTCATCAATTTCTGGAAAAGTGATTGTGCCTTGATAGGATTCTTGTCATCCTCAAAAAGCATTTATTGATTTTATAGAGCCTGCCACATTTATAAGCCAATCAAGTGACATTAGGATGATTGATTTTGTGTGGTAATAGATTGAAAGAATGGATTCTACGTGATTGGCATTGTAACATTATGAGATATCGATTAAAGTTGCAGATAGATTTTTGGTGCCATTTTGCAAAGTTGAAATGATGAGGCAAAACTGAATAGCATGAAACGATTACACAAAAATTAAACGCACACATGTTTATATATGTACATAAACATACATGTGTGCATGCACATACACATACATAATATATATTAGAAAAAAAATCAAATATTTTTATAATGCTCTATCTATATAACATGTAGATATTGAGCACTCAAAATAAATTATCTGAACAGAAGTTAACTGTCTTTGGGATATTTTCCTTTAAACTTCAAAAAAGTAGTAGCTAGAAAGTGTATATATATATATATATATATATATATATATATATATATATGTATATATATATATATACACACACACACATACATGTCTATATCATACATGTAATCTCAATTTAAAAAAAACAGATTTTGTGCTTATGAGCAGTACTTTTTATATAAAAGATGATTTGTTCGTTCATATAAAAACTACTGCTCATAAGTATAACTTTTGTGAAATTCATTTGAATTTAAAAGTTGTTAAGTTTCAATTTTTTTTGTGATCAGTTGGCTGTGCCAAATTTAGATTTGGTGAGGTTGTAAGCCATATAAAGCTTGGAGGCCTCATGTTGAAAAATTAATTTGGGTGTGAACATATAAACAATAATAATGCCATTGGGCGGGGTCTATAATTCTAAGATGGAGATCAAAAGGCAAACTACCTGAATTAAATGGACTGCAACGAAGTATGTGAGGAGTTGAAAAGTCTCCAAATCAATGATTGCCTAAAATTAAATACAAAATATAGCTCTGAACAGGAAATTTTTGCATAACTGGAACATATATATATATATATATATATATATATATATATATATATATATATATAAATATATATAGACACATACATATGCATATATATGAATATATATATATATATATATATATATATATATATATATATAAATATATATAGACACATACATATGCATATATATGAATATATATATATATATATATATATATATATATATATATATATATATATATATAAATATATATAGACACATACATATGCATATATATGAATATATATATATATATATATATATATATATATATATATAGGCGTGTATGTGTGTATATATATATATATATATATATATATGTATCTGTGTGTGTGTATGTGTGTGTGATTGTGTGTGTACATGTGAACATATTTGTGTGTATGTCTACATACATATATGCATGTATTATATGTATATATATATATGTGTGTGTGTATATATATATATATATATATATATATATATATATGTATGTATATATTTGTATATACACACACACACACACACATATATATATATATGTATATGTATATATATATGTGTATATACACACACATATACATATATATATATATGTATATATATATATATATATATATATATATATATATATATATATATATATATATATATATGCACATATATGTATAAGTATCTGGATAAATGTTTTGCTTATTCAAAAATTTTCTGTTTAGAGCTAAATGCCCAAGAGTGAACAAGTGTGTTGAGCTCTGTGGCATTTTTTTCTTCTCTCTATGAACAATGAAGAGCAACATGAAAGAGGTGATGGCTGCTACTGATACTATGAATCTGACAGACACAGCTATTATCATATATAATTTTTTTTTCTATAGCAGTTGCTTTGTTGCAATTTTGACCAGGCCATTATTGTGAAACAAGTTTTAAATAAAGTTCATAATTTGATATGAGGTTAAAAAAAAGAAAGTTCCCCCCAAAAAATCGATCATTACCAATTTCCATTAGTGACTTTCCTCTCCAGCTATTTATGTATTTCCCCCCGTCTATTGTATTGATTACTTTTTATCTTTTTAACCACTTTTAGTAAAAACAGAAAAAAAACATGGCAACTTGCATTACAGATTTTAATGAAGCTTGAAGATATCAGTATTTCTGTAATCAATATTAGTAAATGTTCACCGAGAATGGGGTTACCGATACCTATAACTCAATTTCCAGGTTTTTGTATGTTCAATGTTTACTAATAGAGACATTACCGTACATCTAGTTCCCAATATCTGCTGGCAGGAGGCAAGTCCACCAAAGGGATAGATTCACTCTAATCACACAACTAAGGGTGTACTCAATTAGCTGCTGAACACGGGAGTTTTTCACATTCGTTGCTCATACTGGGAATCGAAACACGAACTTAGTGCATGTAGGGCACATGCGCAAACCATTACACTATCCAGGCGGACTGTTTCATTTTCCCTTTCAACCATCACAATAATAAAAAAAGTGAGTAAATGTTTTGATGCATTTCTTTAACCTATAAACAGTGATGAGATAGCAAGCAATCATCCACGAGCTTTTTGTTGTTCAAATATTGATTAATTACCTACATTTATATGCACGTTTTTTTTTATAGCTCCCTTATTCCTCAATGTGTTAAAATCGTTTAATGGATCAGGTTCTTTAGTTTATTCACAGATGTAGACAAGAGCATCAAGAATAAACTGCTTTTAACTGCACGGCTGAGAACAATATATTTTCAGTGAAAAAACAAGAGTGAAAGATTGAGGCAAAAGATGGATTAGACAGAGAGTAAGTCCCTACTGTGATGAAAGACTGTTCCAACTGGAGCAAACAGGATATGTGCTATTGGATGTAACTGCCTACAGTTGTATTGTACACAGTTGACAAGTACGTAAATAAAATAATCTGCATAACAAGAAAATTAGGACAGATCTTGAGAAAGATGTTCCCCCAACAAAGACATAGCTGAGAAAACAAACCTGACCCCCAATGGAGGGGGTGAAGAGTTCTATTAATAGTACTTCATCTACTGCATTTTTCTGACAGAGCTCATACCTTAAACTCTTTGCTTTTGACGAGGTTTTTATGAGAAGTTTCAGTTGAATATGCATTTCTTGGGCGTCCAGATATTTAGTAACATGCCGGACAATCAAGTTTTTGAGCGCTCTGTACAGCATCTCCTCAAAAAAGATGTTAATTTTTCATCCTTTTAAAAAAAAAAAACATAAATTACCCTGAAAGATCTGTGACTAAACAAGCTCACGGACCTCCCCAGAAATAACTTTGTTGACCATCAGAGAGGCACGAACCACATATTGGGACCGCAAGTTTACAGTGTCGTCCTTTTTGGAAATGGCCATCCTATGCTTACCTTAGATATATCAGTATTTTTTTCATGAATTTTGCTCAAGGACTTCTGTATGACTCAACAAGCTGAAAACTAGAGCATCCAGAGTAATGAAATCAATCCAGGGAGTGGAAAGATTGTTTCTAGTCATGTGAAAAGATGACTAAGCTCTCTTTATTCTATATAATAATACTATTCTTTTTTTTTTTAATGGGTTATGGCACTATATACTTATACATACATACATGTGTGTGTGTGTGTATATGTATGTGTGTGTGTGTGTGTGTGTGTGTGTGCGTGCGTGTATGTGTGTGTATATATATGTGTATGCGTGTGTGTATATATGTGTGTGTGTGTATACATGTATATGTGTGTGTGCATATATATGTGTGTGTGTATATATATATACATATATATATATATATACATATGTGTGTGTGTATATATATATACATATATATATATATGTATGCATGTAATATATATATAAATATATATATATATATGTATGCATGTAATATATATATATATATATATATATATATATATGTATGCATGTAATATATATATATATATATATACTCACAAGCTTGGGTCAAACTTCATTACTACTTTTATTCCAACTGAAGATGATAACTGCAACTTCTTGCATTGTATATATGATAAACAAATTCATAAATCCATAAAACTTGTCAATTTGGCTCAGTTGGTAAGAGAGCCACCTAGCAATCACTTCATTGTGACAGGGCAATGTTAATTTTACATATCTGTTTGATTTAACTTGACAGAATAGATAAATAGTGAAGAATCTCTTCCCCTAATTTTGTTGAGGATTATTGTTGTTGTTTGAGGGGAAAATCAAAGTCTGTTCCAACTTAGACTCGAATTGGACAAAATTAAAATTATATATATTCATACGTATAATTTGCGTACCATGAGAATTTTGAAATATTATCTTATCATAAAACAACTATTTTACACCAAGTTTCTAAACAAAAATAGTAAAATTATAAAAGCCTAATTTTTGAGGGATTTATGTTCTGAGTTGTTTGCAGATGACATGGTTTATGAAAATATGGCTATTTATGAAACATTATTACAATTTTAGTTGATAGGGGTTCGATTTTGGGGTCTCTTATCCTTGGAACTTAATTATTTTCTGTGTAAATCTCTCAAGGATTAAGATGCTTTAATCAATAATCCAATTTACCAACACAAAAACATTAATTTCAGATCTACCAAGGCATGGGGGGGGTATATAATTTCATATGATATTGTCAAACAACAGCCTAAGTCGCAAAAATCATCTTCAGTCAGTTTAGAAGTGAGAGTGGTGTTTGATCTTGCAGCAGACAGGCTTGTTATATTTCATATCATCTGATATAATAATTTATTAACCATCATCTATCAAGACTTGAGATTATAAATATGATAGAACTTTTCTATCGGAAGCGCTTACATTAATTTCTGACCACTGGCAATACCTTTCTTCCTGATTTTGAATGAATTTCTGTCGTAAACTCATTAGCAATGCTCTTCTTCAGCATAGAATTCGTAAACAGCAAATATTTTTTCTCTGAAAAAAAAGAATGGCTGGTCCACGTCAAAATGCATCAAAATATGGCCACAGAATAATAGAAAATTTTGAGATGTAACACCTACATCTTGAGTTTTTCTCCTCACCTCCCAATCGTTATTTCCATCTCCATTCTGTCGGATCACTTTACAACCACGATGCAAACATTAGCCGTATTTTGTTAGTAATGCTAGTGTTAATTCTTGAACGCGGACTATCCCTCTCTTCATCATTTTCAGTGCAGATTGACTGCCATATCAAGCTCTGGTAGACAGGCCACTTGTTATGATACCAGCGCATTTAATGCAAGGTTTGCCTAGCTTGTTTGAAAAATTAAATATCTGTCATATACTGGCATGTACAATATTTTATTCAGAATACTATACACCAATAATCATCTGGTGTATGGAACAACATATATTAGATCAAATTCTGCATTTAAAGCCTAGTTCTTACATGTATTTGAGCAATGCCTGAAGTAAACTCCTTATTCATGTACTCACTGAACCAGGGGAAATGAGAAAAGGAAGTGGGAAGGAAATAATATCAAGCTTTCTGGATCATTCTTCATAAAGAAAACATTCAAAGAGGTTACAGTTGATATCGTACACAGGAAATGGAGGAAGTTACACAGGGTTGCTATTCTTATTATCTTGACTCTGAACCAAGTTCAAGCAAAATATGTAGCAATTATATTTTCTGAAAGATTTAGGTTGTTCAGTGCAGCTGGTTACTTGGAATATTGCCAACGAGGAAATAAGCAACCAATTCAACGAACAAGTTCAATGAGGCATCCACTATAAAGTTTAAATGTCATAATTGCCAGATCACATCACCCTGAATTGAAGATAAATCTAGGCAAGGAGCATATCATTAAAGAGCACCTATCAAGTTTAAAGTAAATCTGACTTAAAACAGCCGAGAAAATCAATTTTTAGAACTGAGTTTAAATGCTATTATTGCCAGATCCCGTGACAGAGTGAAAGATTTTTCTAGGTAAGAAGCATCTTATCAAGGGACATCTTTCTTCCAAGTTTCAAGTAAATCTGACTTGAAACAGCTGCGAAAAAATATGAAGACAGATGGACAGATAGAGCCTCCTATTGAGGTGAAGACGCCTCTGAAAATTACAGCCCATCATCTGTTTAGGATAGATTTAAAAAACAAAGCTGAATATATTGATGGCTCATTTTTTTCAATTGCTGGATGTTTATAATGTGTAGGATTTATGAAACAAATATATCAAACCTTTCACTTTGTCTAATGATCACATATATAATGACACGGCAGATGCGAGTTGCTTCTATTGGAAGTAAGCAAATGCCAAGAATTCCAAAGTAAATTTAATACGTGAACAGATATAGCAACTATAATATGTATTTACATTGTTGATCATTCGATACCTAACCATCTTCTGCAGTCACTGCTATGAATTTACTTGAGTTTAATAATAACTAATGCAACTGCAGAGAGGAGTTTCTCCAAAACAAAATGTCTAAAGAATGTAGACATTGATGACACCCCAAGAAGAACTAAACAGACTCTCATAGTGATTGAAAATGATGTTCTCAAGAATTTCCTGATGTTTTGGAGAATTTTGTTCCAAGAAATTCTGCAAAGCAAATATATTTAATTTTTCTTCAACTTTCTTTTTTCCTTTGGAAGATATTATTGGGGGCCTTATAGAACTTGTAGTCCTTGAACGTACAAAATCTTGATCCAGCATTAAAATCAAGTTAACTATAATAGTCTGTAACCATTGCTACAATTTGTAATGTTTTTGGTACCTACATAATTGGGTTGAGCAGTATGTAAAATATATCACAGAGCTATGAATAAAAATTGGGGACTCAGAGCTATTGGGTAACGAAAGCTAAAGAAATTCCTGCTAAAATTTCAATAAAACTACTGGAAACTCCGAATGTGATACAAATGAAACATTATAACTTGCAACTGTACGACATAATACCAGTGCTTCTTAAACTATTTTGTCATTCACTCTCAAGTCTTTATCACCAGATTTCATTCAGCCTCAACAAAATTCTCTTGTTTTTAATCACTTTTCTCTTATTCTCTCCTTTGTGTATCATTCTATGCAGAAATCATTCATGAGCAAAAAACATAAATTAAATCTTAGGTGTTTCTTTTATTCAAGTTTTTGAATATCCTGAAAATATGTTAAAAAAGAAAACTAGGAGAAGAAAAAAAAATCAGATAAGTGATTAGAATCTTTTCTAGTTTACTGAGAGTGAGTTAACTAGTTTTAGAATTAGATTCTTTGAAGAAAAATGTTTTCTTATTGAGTACGCTTACCATGATAATTACTTTTTGGAGTTTAGAAAGAATATAAATGTCTCGGAAAATCAGGTCATTCGCACCCAAAATTAATTTTATTCACCCTTAGGTGAATCATTTACCATTTTAAGAAGTGCTACCTTACACCAACAATGTGTTCTAACCAAGTTGATACTGTAAATTTTCACGGGTATCACTCTGATGAAGAAAGCTTTGTGCAGTATATGAATTATGCAACTTGCCTATCAGCAAAGTAAAAGTACTATTTGCGAATATTCTTAATCTTTTTCAGCTCATCTATTTTGCAGACTTGTATGAGCCTAAACACAGTTTAAGTAAAACAGTAATAAGTTTATTTTACTTATAAAGTTGTTCCATTTTGCTTGCCTTGCACTTTGTTGGTTGTACTTTATTTTTGATGACACAAACAACTTATCCAAAAAATGTAAGTTTTTCTTATTGATTTCCTCAAATCATACTTTATACAGACGTATCTATTTTATTTTCAAGCAACTCCCACTTAACATAGTTTCTTGATATAAATGGTTGCAGTTTATATAAGCAAATTCTTATTATCAATATTGCAAAAGAGAGACCCATCTTTAAATATTCCCTGTATCTGGTGCTGCTTTTGTCTGTGTTGGTAGACATTATTTCTGTACTGTTATTTCTGTGACTGTTTTAATGTTGGGAATATATTTTTGTAATGGTGGATAAATTTTGTCATTTTCGTCATCCATACTTCAGCTATCCTATGAGATACTCTGAGTTTAAGTGGGCTTTCATCACTTGTACTCAAGGAAAGCTGACTCAATACCCACTTGACATTTGTAATGAGTTGACGATAACTGACACCCTCTGTAAGAAAATGTATTTTTCACTATATTACAAGTAATATTTTTTCAAATCCAGTTTAGTAATCATTAAATTGACTGATTTTCTTGAACCAATACTTCTTTAATCTTACTTTATTTTTGGAAGGTTTTTGATTACAGAGTTTAATTTTTTTACACTCATCAGGCATCAAACATGTCACAATCAGTTAATTTTGGATGACAGAAATCAACATGTAAAAAAAGTCTGAAACCTGCTTTAACTATGCAAAAGTGATTTTAATTTTTTTCACAACTAACTTGATGTAATTTTCTTGAAATTAAAACCAAAATTGAAACTTGAAAGAGAATATTGAAATCATTGCAAACATTATGAAATTTTTTATTAAAATAGTCCGTGACCATCAATACCATTTGTAATGTTTTTGGTACCTACATAATTGAGTTGAGCAACATATAAATTATACCATTCTATGAGGACAGAACTTATTTTAGGGTTATGTATGCACAATAGAAAAGGTGTATATGGTTTACACTCTCGGATATGAACAAAAACAGTGAGACATTTTGTGCATTATAAAGCAATGGACTCTGGATTTTATATATTGTGATTTTTATACTTGTCTTTCTTTCATTTTATCTTTATTACTTTTTATCAGTCAAAAAATGATAATTTTAAAAGATTTCTAAAATGGTTCATCGATATGAGATGTATTGAAAATTATATCAATTCTCTTTTCTGATCAACAAAATCAGGACATAATGTATTTGAAATATAATGTTTACTTGATTTTCTTAATTCTGTGAAAATAAATGCATAAAGGTCACAAAAAATAATCTTTTGATGTTTGTAGTGCTGGACCATAAATTCAAAGTTGTTGAACCAAAAATTACTGACATTTCGATAATGTTACAATGTCACAAGGCAAGGAATTTGTTTTGAGGGATGGGGTCTGTTTTTCACTCATTTATTTTATTTATTTATTGGTTATGCAAACACTTCATAAAAGGTTAATTTTTCATTCAGAGTCAGATGCTCCAGCGTTGTGCAGAATATGAAACAATGATTTTGTCACCATTTCTTAAATGATTCATGGCAACCCAATAGCAATTGTGGGTTTTTACCAGGCTGGTGCACTAGCTCGATGCTCAAAATCAACCACCTTACAGGGCTAAAGGCCTTCAAATGTCCTACTCTTCACCAATAGTCATAGGAAAAATAGATCTATACATTTTCCAAGTGCTTCAATGCAAAGTTTATGCAAACTGTCTCGGTCAGAGTTTGAACTCGGTCTGCCAATTCTGTTCTCCATACCGTTCAGCCATCTGCACCTCCAATTCTCTTCATTAAAAATGCTAGTAAAGTTCTCAAAATAATGGAACCCATACTGTAATGCTGTACAAAAGTTGTCTATTTTTCAATGATACAAGGCGAGAGAGTTTCTATTTAGGGTTCAGGAATTAAGTTCAAGGATTTATATTTCTGGTTACATAATGTTAAGAGGGGAAAAAAAGAATGGAAATAAAGAAAAGTAACAGAGAACAAAGAAGAAGGAGTAATTACATGGAATCTGTTTGGTGCTAAGGAATCAAATTGACATTTTAGAAAAAAAAGTATCTTTAATCCAAAACACACAGATGAAGAAAAATATAGTAAATTCAAGAATAGTACACTAAGTGGATGAATAAAAAATCTGAGACAGAAGATAAAGAAAAATGGTTGCCATGCCTGCATTTCTATTCAAGAAAAATTAAAGTTGAATGGAAATTCTTGAATAGAAATTGAAAATTATTGGCTGTTGAATAGAAGATATTCTATTAGATTCTTTCCTGAAAAGATTTTCACAAAAAGCACAATACGAATGGCAATATTGTAGTCTTTTTCCAACATCATTCCCATTTTTTTTTTGACTTTGTCAATTTCTTTTAATGTTTCAAATCATTCCTTCCCATTGAAGCTGAAGTTTAAATGATAAACTAAGAATTAAAATACCAAATGCTCACTGACATGACAAAATCTTGAGCTTGCAAAATAAATCGATTTTGCATTTTGATCAATAATTTGCATTCAATAAAATTTCAGACAAAAACTTCATTTGTTCACTGACCAAAATTTGTTTTTCATTCTAGGAATAAAAACTGTATCAGCATATCCATGTATTTTTATGAACAATACAACATTTAAGCCAACATTTTTTTGTTTATTCCTGTAGACTCCTTGTGGAGCATAGGGCCACAAAAACACCATGTCACAGCTGCCTTTGCCTCACTTTCACTTGATCTTCTCCAGGTCCTCTTCAGCCTCCCAACTGTTCTCTTAAGTAGTTCAGTCTTTCAGAAGAATGTGCAGTCCCTCCTAAAAATCTCTTAATAGCTACTTATTGGAGTGTTGGCTGCTTCATTTTCTCAACTCATACTCCCATGATTGTGCTCCTGAATATTTATGAAGTAAAAACAAATCCCATGCAGTAATTGATTTATTTTAAAATAATTGAAAGCGTTCCAAAGAAAATGAATACCAAGCAGTGATTATTAATTCATTTTAATTCAATTCAAGATGTGACGTACCATTGCGAAACATGTAACAATATATTGTCAAAAGTAATAGTCGAGCTTGTGGACCCAGTTACTCATGCTCAAACTAAGTTGACAGGATGGCTGATGGTTTTACGTATGTAATACAGTACAAGAAAAACGTCAAAAATGTCATTATAAGCTTCCAAATATATGCTATTTTCATGGGAGTAGATGGGAGAATAAAGCAGCTGTCATTCCTATAAGTAACTATTACCGAGTCTGTAGCAGAGTTTGCATATCTTCTAAGGGACCCCAATTCTCAACTTGTAATTAATACACTCTCGAATGTAATCATAATTTGGGGGAAAGTGCTTTACTGCTCATAGACCAAGTGGCTGGGATAGTTGGGTATCTCTCATTAGTGCCAGTTGTCAGTGTTTGATCTCATGTGAAATCCAGGATTTTGGATGTTGAAGAGAAAATTCAAAGCAAGCAGAGTCTCTCCTATCTGGAACCATGACAACACAATCATCCCAATCTATTCCCACCAACTGTTTGTTAGACTTTGTGCCTGACTAAGCTAAGCATAAAATTGCTTAGCTTAGGGTGGCCACTGCCAGACAGTCTGGCTTTTCAGCACTCTATCCTCAATCCAGCACCATCCAAAGCCAGATGTTGATTTGTCTGACAACAAATCTTACAGAAATTAACTTTATACTTAAAACAATGGAAACTGAAAGCTATAACAATTGTTAAAGTATTTTTTGTTATATGCAGTTGTCATTGTCAACGATGGTGATGATCCATAGTGGGAAGTCAAGTTGTCAACACGTCCAAGAGGGTCAGTCTAGAACAGTGGTCCCCTACTTTTTCATTACCGAGGATTCCTTTTGTTTACAGGAATTTTTGAAAGCTCTACCAATTCAACAAGCTCACAGATCTCCAGGAATACCTTTGCAGACCCCAGGTTGCGAACCGCTAGTTTAGAGTGTCTTCCTTTTGGGAAGTTTAGAAATGGCTTAGCTTGGAAACACACAGAGTACATATCTCCAGTAATGCCATTATCCCTAAAAACTGAATGATCAGGTTTAAGCTTGTTATTATCATTTGTCAGAGACATGAAAAACAACTATAATGCATTTTATCATATTTATTTATGATGAAGTCACTGTGATATATCCAAAATGTTACAAAAATTGTCCTCACCATGTTAACAAAATCACACACAAAAAAAAATCTTAAATCAGCCCTAAATTTGTTCACATAGATGGTCCCCAGCATCAAACACCTACCATAATTAGAAAGGCTAGAAGAGTTAGATCAGGAGACATTATCCTCCAGAAGAACTAATATTAAAAATATACAGGATAAACTCAGGTCTACAAACCATCGTCCAAGACTTGAAGTGCAACTTTTTGCCTAGATAAAATCATGCTACAGCCACCCCTAAGCAGTGAAACCAAGGGACACAGCAAGAGAAGCTAGTAATCCAGTCACAGGAGTTAGAAAAACACTTTTCGGATAGATTGGTTTCTTCCTGAAAGGAACAAGCTATCGGAAGCCGCAGTTTCTTCTCCCCAACGAACATTTTTCAAATCATGTCTCAGACACTGATGTTTGAATATGAATTTTCAAACTAAATGATAAACCATACTCGATGGTTTGACCTCATTAACCAAATATTGTTTTGATTGAGATACAACTTGTGATTCAAAACAGACGAATACGTGTGGATTAATTACCCCATCTGTCCAACTTAGTTGGCAAAAGAAACTAAGAAATAAAAGAAAAAAAGATAGAACAATTCAGAACATATTTTTATCCTTTTTGTCTATTTTGTCTGTTTCATACGAGTACGCATTAAATCCTAGTTGGGTGTTTTTCTTAATATCTCCTTTCATAGCTACGTGAGGTAGACATGTTTTTTTTTCACCTTCATTCCAGCTTCTTGCTTGAATTTTCTCAGCCGGTTGGTCTCGTCTCTTTCACCCATCCCTCTGACCTCCTGAACAGCAGTCAGCCTCAATAATCTTTTTGGTTGTTACTCGTTGATATTTCCGCCCAAAACGTTACCCTATTCCCGCTTATCTGACCTTTTTAACGGCTTGGCGCTTCATTCAAAATAAGGGAGTTGAAGGCGGGGCGGGTCACAGAAGAAAAGGGTATATGTACTGGTTTGTCTTGATTGGTGCACTTAATTCATACTAGAATTTCCGACTATATTGTTGAAAAGTGCACTATTAAAGGTCTATTTACATTTTAATATCCTTTTTCCCCAGCTCATACTTGATTGCGTTAATTTGAATGGCAATACATTAACAGTACTTTATCAAAACTGCATTACACAAGATATTCCTATACTTATCAAATAAATCTTATATTACTTCCACAGAATTTCTGAGTCTCATTCGTGAGTGAATGAATTGTAGTCTATCTAGAATTTTCTTTCACATTTTTTTCTTGGGGCTTGGATCAAATAAATTGATATTTTTTTTCCAATCAAAAAAAATCTAAACTTCAATTATTCCCAATGAAGTTGTCAACTACACAGCAAATGATGATTTTTCGACATAATCTCCTTTCTTGTCATTGCACTTAATCCAGTAGTGAATTTATGGATCGAATATCATACAGTGAAAATTTCAGGAAAAAATTTGGCAAATAACTGCATGATAGGCTATGGATTTATTGATCTACCTTTGTGTAAAAGACAATTATCTGCTTGGATCAATATTTTAATGTATCGATTATTGTACAATTTGATGTCCTCTCTGATAACCGTAGGGAAAGCTTTCAATATTGGTTCACAATAGCCTCTCTCACTATAAATACACTATATGATAATTATAACAGTGTTGCCAACTCGGCAAATATTTTCTAGCTAGTTTGACTATCAAAAAGTACATCATATAAAAAAAATAGCCAAATAATGCCAAAAATGACCAAAACACAAAAAAAATGCTTAGAAGAGTGAAAAATAGCCAAAATGTTTACGCACGTCCACATTAATTCAGTGCTTTTTAGCACTGCCAGAAATATTTCAGCTGACATTATCTTAAAAGATATCACTATAGATTGAGTGAGCCTAAGGTACTGACAACACAGGCAGTTGCTCATAAAACCAAATGCCAGCGGGCACCTGTCATGTGTTTAGAAAGTAGAACTTTCCAAATAATGGGAAAATGAATTAAACTGAATAAAAACAATCAAAATATGAAAATTACCTTATGTGATGTCATATTTTTCAAGAATATCTGACGGTTGAGAATTTCCAGTAGTAGTGAAATCAGTATAGTATAGTACCAATATATATTCCTATATATTTATTTTTTTCACAGTAAAGCATAAATGAATAAGATGTTACAAGTTAAATTTCCCAAACATGGCAATCCAAAACTCAGTAACTTCCAAAACCCAAAAGGTATTGAGCAACTGAGCAATTTCCCATACTTGGCAAAACTCTTAATACTCAGCAGTGACCCATGTTTTAAGTGAACTGAATCGACAATAATAATTTACAATTCATGATTGAGGAATTAGGAAGATGTTGATCTAGGATCAGAGGGTTGCTCTCTGCCTACAATTAGTTACTTGGCCTTTAGTTGGGGATGCTAGGGCAGTATCTTTTTTTTCTCTTACTCTCAACTTTGGGTAGGATGTAGTATAAACAACATGATGCATAGTTTCTGACCCCTGGGGTAGCAGATTCCCATTGCACTATAAGGGGAGGGTTCCAACACCTTTGTTACACTGGTTTCAGGGACTGGGTTATTTTCATCCTCTCTCTCTCTCTCTCTCTCTCTCTCTCTATATATATATATATATATATATATATATATATATATATATATATACATTAAATAGACCACTGAGATCACTAAAAAAACAAGCATGGGTGCAGCTGGACACAAAATGAATGACCTATTTGGTACAAATTTTCATTGCAAATTAAAACACAACCCCTCTAAAACCTAATTCAGGGAGGAATTTTTGGAAAACAAAGTTCTTTCTAGACAAAATGAGTGAATGTTCAAATTTTCAGGCCTCAAGCTACATTGGTACAGCCAGCGCAGGTGATACATTGATAGCCAGCCAAACCAACTCAAAAACTGATGAAACCCATGTTAACAGTTTTGGTGGATAATTTCTAGTTATGCTATTACAGCTCTGTCCATTTGTGTTGCATGATGCCATGAGTGTTATTATCTTAAAATCTAATCAAACTTAATTACACAATTAAAATTATGAGGATTTTTCAAGCAACATGATTTATCCTTGAACCTTGACATTATTCCATTTTTCATTATTGCTGGGTGTTTTATTTAATTTCATTGTTACCAAAGCTTCAAGTATGAATTATGAACATTAACAGATTTACAATTAACTTGTATTCATCCTTCATAGGCTAAGATGACCCAAGCCTCAGTTCTGATTGGTGAATCAGGGTCTGAAGTCATTATTTGTGATTGACTCGGATTATAGAGAGGGAAAGTTGTGAAATGTCCTTACGCTCACCCCCTTGTCCCTGTCTGCCTAGTTAAGACAACTGGCGACAGACCAATCTGCAATGAACGTCATTAGCCTTTTTTGAGGGACTCCACTCTCTTGTTTAGAATCAAAGTTAGAATGTTTGCCAACCATGGCTACGAGGGAGAAGAGATGGATTCATGCCTTTCCCCAAAGCATAAGTGCAAAGTGAACGCAAACTGTTGCAGCCAGGGTTTGAACTCGACTTGTAGATTTTAATTTTTGTACTGTTGTCTCTTATGCCGCTTGAACCTCCTTGTAATCAACTACAGGATTATGTTGAATAGGGTGATTTTGATTGGTGCAGGTTTTGATGTCATACAGTTATGGTATTACTGTACAAATTTATATAACTAAGTATAAACTGTAAACAAAAACACATTAAATTATAATAAGACCTTGAACAGTGTGGTTTTGAACAGCAAAGAAAATTTAGGAATGAATTGACTGCACCAATAAACATATATCTGTATATCCTGAATGAATGAAGTGTATTCTATTACTGACAATATAGAGATGAAATGTCTTATTTATTGAATAAAAAGGTTAATGATGCAGGTAGAAAACATTTCAAGCTCATATATAATACCCATAAGGCATAAATTTCTCTTCTGCTTTTATTCCTATTTCACCCTATACATAAGATATGCATGAATATGTTGAAAATATATAAATAGAGATTGTATAAATATCCTGGATCCATTAATTCAGGATATTAACTATGTCCTCAGTGAATATAAATTTCTGATGGCAAATTGATTTCTAAATGTTGGTTGCTAAGCACTGAGCGAGTAGATTCTCTGCTTTCAGTAATGTACACTCCTTGTACAGCATCACAACACGCCAACGGATCCAGTTCTGGGCAACGCCTTTCGGGTGGGTCATGTTAGTCTGGTTGCCTTTGGTTCTCTTTCAATTGATCTTCACCAGGTCTGTTTTGGCCTCCTAACTCTTTGATTCTCCTGGGGATTCCACAGCTGATTTCCCACTCCCAAACAAGGTTCTGATGTTTTGGGACCCTATCTGGTTTTTATAAACTTCCACCAGCATTCATCATGAACCCTTTTGAAGAGGAATCTTCCCAACCAAGCTATTGCTGGGGCTTCTGTGGTTTCATTAGCTAGTAGGTTCTATAGGGTGGAGATGCTAACCCCACACCCAAACCTCCTCTTTTACCCGTGCTTGGAACTGGCAAGATGACCCAAAACGAACATCTTGGCTGAGTTGAATTCATAAATGGATAAACCAATATTTAAAACTGTAATAAGTCTATTCTTTAATTCTTATCTTGTCAACCTCTCACGAGTGGTTAATAAGATCTTGTAAACCAGTCACCTTCAGACTATTGTTTGTTTCACTCTATGTAACACTCTTTATCTGGTCATTGGTTTTAACAGGTTCAAAATATTGAAAAATTCCTTAAAGAATTCATCAAATTATCAAATCAAATCCCGAATCATGTTGTAAAGTGATGGGAGGTAGCGTTGCCACATCTAAACATTTAAGAAAGCCGGATTTTTTTAGTCATCCTTATTCAAAATAGAGGATATTCCCGGTCACCATTATAATTGTTAACACATGTAAATAATAAATAAACAGTGCCTACATTATGGTAGAAAATTGCGTAAATGCTTCAAATGCAGGGTAAGAAAAAGAAAGGCTATAGTTTAGAAAAAGTCATTAAAAAAATTGTATACTTTCAACATTTATGACTGTTATAGCAATATGAGAAAAAGATTGATGTGTATGGCTGAAGAATGAAAAAACATCCATAGCACTACGTGCTAACCTTAAAACTGTTAAATTGACTCTAACGCATGGGCATCATTACCCCTCTCTGTCTCTCTCTCGTCATAACAGTCTCATGTTCTCTTCCATAGAGAAAATGATAGAAGCAGGACATTTGGAGAATTTTTTTAAAAATTCCTTCTGGATGAACATTTCAAGACCTTAATGGAGGATATGTCCAATGAAATATGGATGTATAGTCATAGAAAGACAAGGAAAATAATTTAATGACTGAATAATTATTCTATGAATTCATATGAATAAAAGATTCTGTTGAAAACAAAAGACCGAAAAAAAGAAAAATCTGGAAATCTAATACGCAACTTATATTCTGTGTAGTAGCAGAAAAGCTTCAAAGGTTCAACTAATGATGATTAAAAAGAAATATCCTCGTCTTTACCATATCTTCTCAAATAATCTCCATGAAGCTTCCTACTTAAAGGATTATGGGTAGCTTTTGCAAATGAGCTCAAGTGTTTTGAGCTGAATTATGGCACATGTGGCTCAGGAAAGAGGTCAGCACTATTGATCCTGATCTACTCAAGTTTCGTAAGCTCTTCAAGTCTGTCATTTCAATCATACTTAAGTGACATCACCCCTTTGCGTCTTCGTTCTGACTCATTCGTACAATTTTGTTGCAGATTGCACCAAAACGCAGAGGCTTGCCTACCAACAGTGCATCATTTTTTTTATTCTTGTAAACTCCTTGTGGAGCATAGGGCCACAACCACTCTGCTGTGGATTCAGTAATAAGTAGGTTTTATGGGGTGGAGTTAATAGCCCCATGCCCAACTCTCCTCCTCTACCCAGATTTGGGACAAGCTATGGCACCTACCAATCTGTTGGTTCTTATTGTCAGAGTAATCTTCTCTTGGATGGAGTGCGGCTTAAAGTTTCTGACTACCCTATTATTTACCCATAGCTGGGGTACAAGTGGATTCATGCTTTTCCCAAGGTCATTAGTGCAAAATAAGCATAAACAACCTTCACTGAAATTCAAACTCAGTCCACCAATTCTACTTTCCAATGCTATAGCCATTAAGTCACTCCACACCTCCATAAAAAATATTTGTTAGTGTTCCCTAAAACTTGGTGCTTAAAAACAGATTATTATCAGGTATTACGGCATTTATGACCAAACTGTACAGCATTGAATCTCTGCTGCCAAAAATATAAATATTCTTCCATCCAAAAAAGAGTAAACACAAAAAAAAGGCTGAATTTAAACCTGAAATTTTCTCTGTGTAATGACTGATCTATGTCATTAATTTTCACAACAGAATTTAATGCATTGACCAGAAAGAAGATTATGCAGAAAAGTTCAAAATCTGTTGTGCTAAATGAAAGCTTTTTTTTTCCATCATTAGGCTATATACATATTGATTTGCCTCACTGAATGTTATGGTTGAACATCTTATAAAAGTGAAACATTGTCAAGTGATTGAAAAAAAAAAAAAAAATTTCAGATCAATTTTCTGCTGAATACCATGTCAATACATCATCATGGGTGTCAACTGGAAAGAGGCTACAAAGACCTCCTGGATCAGACCCTCTCACCTAGGACGAGGAGGTTTGAAAGCTGGAACCTTATAGCCAATAAAGGATAATAGTGCTGTATAATATTGTTTTATATAACACCAACTTAATGTACCCATATAGAAATATGGTATTATTATTCACTGGTAATGGGGTTGTTGCTGAGATTTTTTCCAAATATATCCTTTTGATACTCCGACCCCCTAAAAATATACTCCCTCCCAAGGAAAGTGGCAGTGGATAACCATACTCATGACCAACTGGATCATCGTCAGGAATACCATACTGAGTATTTCCGCTTCATTTCTCAGAGAATCTGATAAAAAGAGCATCGGTAAATAATTGGTGGAATTTTGCAAAAGAAGGAATAGCTTTTCCCCAATTAATGTAGATAATTGTGGACTGACTTTCCTGAAAAACAAATAAAAGAAGCATTATGATGAAGATCAGAAGAGAAGTTCCTTCAAGTGTTCAAGGCCTATAAGGCTAAAATAATGAACAGACAAATAACTGCTCAAATATTTAACATTGATATTTTATGGTAAAGCTTACAATCATGAAAAGTGACTAAGAGAGACAAATGCAGATAGAAACTACTTGATCTAACAGTTAATTCAACACTGACCTTGAAAGCTTGGAAAAAGAGAAAAAACTGTTTTGCTCAGAGTTGGATGTAATGCTCCAAATCTTCTGATGCCTCTCAAACCACTGTGCTACAGGAACACAACTGAAAATTGTAGTTATGTAATTATGAATAACACAGTTGGACGAATACTTAAAAATCATGCCCAAATATCGACTGCCTTTTTAAAATTCTTGTTTTTATATTGTTTAATGGTTTTATTATCATTCTAACTGTTTTAGCAACATCCTTGGTAGCAGGGTAATTTTCAATGTAAAGAAAAATAAATAGAATATATATACTTGTTATTACATAAAAATGAGATTTTTCATAAAAGAAATTCGATGTTTACAAAGAAAAATACTGAGAACTTGAAAATGCATGTTAACACAACATGATGTCATGAAATCACTCTTCTTCTTCACTCTCTCTGTTATTCACATCTGAAATTATTACATCAGAAATTTCTGGTCTGACTAATTGCAATAATAAAGTCAACTCTGAGAGTTTGACAAAGAATAGGTATGCATATAAAGACACCCGTAATTTTATGAGTAACCATTCTCATTCCCCATAGATGTGTTTGAACAACTGAACTCATTGCTTTTGTGGTTATCACAACATTAAAGTTGATCCATTCTATGATCTTCTGTAATTTTGAGATGAGTCATTATCATTCTAAGAATTGTCCGGACTATTGAACGCATGATAACCACAAAAGTGGATCAGTAAGTCCATAGTTTGACACATAATTGTTAACTGGAGTTTGATCCTAATTTTTCACTGTATATTATTTGATCTATGTGGTTTAATATTCACCACTGAATTAAGTGCATTGACAGGGAAGGAAATAATTTTGTAAAGTAATTATTTGTAATGTGAAATAAATGCTTTTTTCCATTAGCTGTAGACTTTTTGATTTACATTATTTTATAATAGTTCAGATTTGACTCTTTATTGGTATTCAAAGCAAATATAAGCTGTAAGTAATATAAATAGCTAAGAACCTGCTGTCTTGGAAACTCAAAGAGATGCTACCAGCAAGATGTGCTCTGCTTCTATTATTTTTTACAATAGCATTAGAAAAATTAAAAGAGTCTGATTTTAGAAGACTGAGTGTCCCCTTGGTTGCATGGCAACTGAAGTTTTTCTTTGTTGATTGACAAATGCCTATTATTATTTGAAGAACCACTTGGTTGCTTACGTTAGATGCAGTCTGCAAGAAACTCGGCAAAGACAACTGAGGATAAACAGGCTTTTTTGTGGACTTGAAAGAAGAAAGACGAAGAAGAATTTGTGTAAAGCAAAGCGGGCTCCACAAGGAAGTCTCACCAAAAGTCTATCCGTCCGTATGTGACAGCCTACAGCAATAATCACATAACATAATACATAGAATTTTTAGGGTGTACCACTAGAACCAGGGAAAAGGATTTTAGCAAGTTAGTTTTTGAAAATCATCCCCAAAAACGTGGGTTTGGCGGGGGTCAATTTATATTGTCAGTTCATCCTGAAATGGACACAATTTAGGGCCTGTGTTGTGTCTTACTTTTATTACCTGCTAGCGTCTGTAAATGAATGAATAATCCATGAGATGGGTATTCAGCAAATGAATATATAAGGTGGTATAAGTTAGTCTCACAAGATTATGAATCCATATCCAGAAAGTCTTGCTTTCAATCTCTCTGGGACAGAGGTCCAGGCTAAGTTATATGGAAGACAGGTGGTTGCCCAGGCAGCAAATCTCCCTTCTCCATGCATCAATGCCATCCAAGCAGTTGGCATGAGCTAAGTATTGTGGTTGGAGCCGCCAGAACAGGACTGAAAACACTGTTGGATTACTTTAGGGACTCCAGCTCCTGATTTTGAATTGAGACTAGAGAGACAAGTCTGACGTACTTTTTTACCCTTAGCTGGGGGTTGGGGCTGGATTCATGCCATTCCAAAAAGCATTTGTGCAAAGTGAATAATGCAAACAACTTCGACTGGATTTTGAACTCTGCTTACCAATTCCACTATCTGCGCTTTTAACTATATATATATATATATAATGATTATAAATTGCGTTATGTAGAAACTCTCATTTGAAATGATCTCCTGTCATTACACGGTTAATGTATCATTTTCTTATACTATTTCCGTTTATGTAACTCATTATATCATAAGTAAAGCCTATTAAACAAATACTTTGAAACTTGCATCAACTCTAATGACTACATATATTCTGATACAGCACATTCTTTTGGAAGAAGAAAAGATGGAAAAATAATCATGGTTGTATTTCAGTACCTCCTGCATTCAAGCCCTGAATACGTAAGCAAGATTTGGGCGTTTCTCATCCTTATCGACTGACTCTACAGCCATACAACCACACATCTACTTGGCTTTAATCATTTTCTGCACTAACGGACAAAATATTTTTGGCAGCATGGAAAAAATCAATGATTATGCATCAAACTTTCCAGCTTTAGACTTGAAATTTGTTTTAGCAAGTTTCAGCACTCAGTCTGTGCAAGAGCTGTTTGGAAAGTATCCAGCCATTTAATATCAACAAAAAATAGCCTCAGAAATGGATCTCAGACACTTATACCAGCAGTCTGCAAAATCTTCTCTTGGGCTTACTGCAAGTCATAAATGGCCAAGTCTGGACTGAAGGGGTAGAGGAGATTGACGGACCTGGTTGATATGATGTTTTGCTTGGAAACCGAGCACGAGATGTGAAGAATGAGCAGTTTCAAGTCACATACTACAAAAGCTCAAATAATGGTAACTTTTTTTTACAATTGTTGAATAAATAACCCAACATGCAGCAAGAAAGTACCATCCAGATAAGTACCAATTGTATTTGTCTTATTTTCATTCATTCATTCATTTTAGTTTTTAACTTCACTGTTTCCAATCATTGTTGCTTGATTGTTATCTACGTTTACTTCACTTCTCCCCTAATCCTTAATCTCTTCTCCTAACTTCCATCAGAAGTGTATGCAAGAGTAGGACTTCTAATTTTCTAAACATACATTTAATTTGATTATAATATGCTACTAAACCCCCCAAACGAAGATAGATCTAAAAAAAAAAAAAAGACACTGTTATCCTCTCTCCTGGGCTAAACCGACCATAAAAACAAATCTGCTAGTACACACTATCACAAACTGGAATCGAAGTACAGACCGTCCAAGTATTAAATTCTTACTGCCTCTCGTTGGGGTTGAATGTTGAACTTTTAACAAAGTAAAAGAGAGAAATGGAAATTTTCTCAACTGTTAAATAAATCCCCCAACCTGCAGCAAAAAACTTAATTCCAGATAAGTGTCAATTGTATTTGTCTTTCTTTTACTCATTCATTTACTTATTTTCGTTCCAAACTTCACTGTTTCCAATTATTATTACTTGATTGTTACCTATATTTACTTCCCCCAATCCTTAATCTCTTCTCCTAACTCCCATCAGAAGTGTATGCAAGAGAAGAACTTATAATTTTTAATAGTCACTTCTGTGGACTCTTACTAAGTTAAAAACTCATACTAAAAGGGAGAGGTATGCTCAAGCTTGAACTATCCTGGCTGGACAAAAAATGATATAAGTCCATCAGACCTGTTAGTAATTCACCAACACAAAGCTGGGCCCTGTTGTAGACTCAAATAAGCTATGATAGGATGTAAGCTAGGCTTGTCTATCTGAATAGATAACAAAGGATTGAAAAAAAATCCTATATACCTTATCTTATATTCTTTCAAACCTTTTATCCTTAATCCTTTACCCAGTTTATCCTTTACCACCAGCAGTAACTAATCCACCAGGCCCCCAGCCAACATGTCATGGATCAGCGCGGCAGGGTATGGCCCAACACTCCCCATGGTTTGCATAATCTTATACCGACCAGTCCTGCTGGGTCAGTGGTCCTAATAATCCCAACCACATCACTTGCTTTGGGTGGGAGTGATGTGCTCCAACAGCAATCACCCAAACAAAACCCAAATCCCAAAACTCGTACCAAGAGAACAACGTTATACATCAGCACCTACAATGTCAGAACACTCTGAACATACTCTCATCTAATCCATCTAGAAAATCAAATCAAAAACATCAAATGGGACATCATTGGCATTAGTGAAATGAGAAGACTATACGAAGAACTAATTGAACTGAAAAGCAAACATATTCTCTACAACTATGGAAGAGAGAAAGTAAAACAAAGTGGAGTAGGCTTTCTCAAAGACAATGTAGTAGGCTTCAAAGCTGTCTCAGATTGCATGGCCAGTATCACTATACAACTCTCAAAGAGGTACAAGCTGAATGTCATCCAAGTCTACGCTCCCACTTGGCAATCAACCAAAGAAGAAATAGACAACTTCTATGATGACATGAACTCCTTACTGCAAGATTCTAAAAAATACTTCAATGTCATCATGGAAGACTTCAAGTAAACATCTATAAAGAATGCAGAAAAATGTTCCTCATCAAATTGCAACCGCTAAACGTACCAAATGAACTCACCCAATACTTCAAGTTAGAATTGAAAAACAGTTTTAAAATGTTCATCGAAGAAAACAACACCAACATCAATGAATTCTAAAGCAAAATAAAATCCTCTCTAATAGAAGCTGCCACTATGTTTAAACCAAGAAACACACAGACCAGTAGTAAAATCTCAGATGAAACCAGGAAACTCATTGAGAAACACAGAAACCTCAAACCACCAACAACAACAAGGGAGAAAATAAAGGACACCAAACTAAACAAAACAATCAAAAAGAAACTAAGAGAAGACAAAAGAAGCTATACGACAGCGATCATCGAAACCTCACAAAAAATGTTGGGGCTTTAAAGCAATAATCAAAGCTCTCAGTACAGGACAGAAACAAATAACTAGCATACTTGAAGAAAACAGAAACATGACCAAAGACAGAGACTGAATTGTTGAATGCGCCTAAGAATTCTACCATGAACTCTACTCTTCACGACATGGACAACAAAACAATGAACAGGATACGCAAGATGCGGACAATCAGTTCGAGGACTTCCTAGAAGTTAACAAAAAAGGAAAAGCCCTTGGACCAGATAATATCACCATTGATCTACTCAAAAAAGCTGATTAGATTGTCAATAAAAAATACCTATTCTATTCAACTTGTGTCTAAAACAGAGTCAAGTCCCAAAAGACTGGAACACGGTAATCATAATGCTTCTACATAAAAATGGAAACCCGAAAGACCTTAACAACTACAGACCTATAAGCCAACTGAACTGTATCTATAAACTTATCACAAAAATCATCATCAACCAGATCACAAAAAACTAGATGAAAACCAACCATGGGAACAGGCTGGATTTAGAAGAAGCTACTCGACCGTGAACCATCTCCACTCCATAAATCAGCTGAAGGAGAAAGCAGCAAAATACAAAATGCCACTTGCTGTAGTATTCATAAACTTCTAAAAGCTATTCGACTCTGTGGAAATTCCCATGGTCATGAAGGCCATCACTCTACAAGGTGTAAACCTTGTATACGCCAGAATACTGCAACATATATACAGTCACAGCAACTCTTTTATCAGGCTGCATAAAGACTCTGAACCTTTCCAGTTCCAAAAAGGAGTAAGATAGGGTGATACCAGCTCACTAAAATTCTTCATATCCTGCCTCAAGATGATTTTCCGAAACCTAGACTGGGATAAAAGAGGAATCAAAATAGATGGCAAATATCTGAGCAACCTTAGATTTGCTGACGCCATCTTCGTTTTTGTAGAGAACCTACACAACTTCCAACTAATGCTAGATGAACTAAATGAAGAAAGTCAGCCTACACATGAACTTCAGTAAAACAAAGGCCATGTGCAACAACCACATAGAATAAGAACACAGCAGTCAAAATCGAAGATGCAAAACTGGAGAAAGTAGACCACTACATCTACTAAAGACCACAAATTCCTAAGAAACCCACAAAAGAAGAAGAAATCAAGTGAAGAATCACCCTAGGATGAGAAGCCTTACACAGATCAAGCTCAACCTTCAAAAACAAGACGATCCTATTAATCCTAAAAAGACAAGTACACAACCAATGCATCCTCCTCATAGTCACTTGTGGAGCTGAAATATGGAACCTAACCAAGAGACAGACCCACAAACTGAGAAACATGCAATGTGTGCTTAAGAGAATCATGCTCAATCTCACATGGAGAGATCACAAGACAGCACAGTATACCAGGAAGAAAACAGACGTCTGAGACATCACAGACTCTATTAAAAACTTAAATGGCAATGGGCCAGTCATGTTGCAAGAATGGCAGATAACTGATGGACATTACAACTCACAACATTGATCCCTAGAGATCACATGCGAAACCAAGGCCGACAAAATACAAGATGGAGAGATGAACTAGACAAATCGAGAAAATACTGGTTCCACAACGCCCACGATAGAGAAATGTGACCAATCCTGGGAAGGTCTACGTCCAAATACGAATGATAAAAGATTGATGATGACAATGATGACTACTATCTGAGTGATCCCATTGGAGAGAGTCTGTTCAGGCATGCACAGAAAGGTCTTCTCTGATTGGTTGCCGAGTTACATCAAAGCTGCACAATGGCTGAATACTTTCTTAGCAAACCTTGTAAAAGTAGTTGTTTTTTTAGCCACAAACAGAACTGGATGATTTGCTAATATCAAAAAAGGATTACTTCCATTGAGATACTTTTCTGTACAGCAATCAGTGGAATACTTAAATTGCATGTAACAAATCCCTTTAGTAAGGATTAGCAGTTGACAGACTGAAGAAACAATACACTTGTTGACAGGCTTAAGGCCATCAAAGGTTTATTCACTTGGTAACCCCTCTTATTTGGAGATGACTAAGCTAAGTTATAAAGCACTTTCATCTCTTAACATAGTGAGTGATTCTTATTAAAAGCCATCAAGTGTCTTCCTGCGGGTTATAAATAAAAAATACTACTAACAAATTCTCATTTGTTTGTACATAAAACAGATTCACTAAACATATAGAAGATATTTTGGTAATCTATATTATATAAGCTTATGATGAAACACTTCAACAGTATTTTTATTTCAGCATGGAACTAATCAAAATCAGAATTTTCAATAGGAGCCATACATCCCCCTCGATGTGTCTAGAGGGGACTGGCACACTTGAAGGAGGCTAAAAACTGAAATAATGATAAATGGATTTCTGTCTATCTATTCTGGTAAAGAGCTCTGAAGAAGGTCACAGCCAAAAAAAGGTTCAGAATGATTTTTAAATTATGAATATATTCTACTTAATTTCGATGTGATGCTAAAATTGTGTCACACTTTAATTCTGAGTATAGAAAATTTCAGTATGGTCAGAGCTGTATCTAATTAATTGATTTATATTCCGGAAAGTTCTGTCCATGAAAGTAGCTCATCTTTCAGAGGCCTAAAAAGGCAGAAGACCAGTTTTGATTAGATACAACCAAAATTCTTCAGGCATAAATAAGAATCTAATATTTAAAACATAGGTATACATATAAAAGTTTTTTTTTTTTTTGTTGCTTTTGTTATTACAATAATGTTTTGCCTTATCCATTATCAAGGCTTCCTCAGGTGTACAAAGATACCTTTTTGTAATTTTAAGATTAGTCATTATCATTTTGAGAGTTGTTTGGAATATAGAACTCATTCTTCTTGTTGTTGAAGTTTTAGTCAATCCTTTTCACAGCTTTTTTCAGGTGTTAATTTCTTTCCAGTGGCTGCTACTTTATTTCTGATTCTTGCTGTTAACTCAAAGTGTATCAACCAAAAGAATTGTGATGAAAAAAGAAGCAATAAAATAAATAGAAAGAAAAAAACTGACTAAAAATCAATGAGTCCATAGGTTTGTGCATTCATATGAAGGTGCAGGTAGCTTAATGCGTACAGAACGGAGAATGGAATTGGCGAACCTAGTTCTAACTCCGGCTGTGATAGTTTATGTTCACCTTGCACTGATACCCTTAGAAAAGGCCTGAATCTATTCTAACCCTCCCCCCAAGCTACAGATAAATGGCAAGGTAGACTGGGATCTCTTGTCATCATTAGCAACCAGTCTAGAAAATGGATAACCCTTGATTCCAAACTTTATTACCAGCAGTATGTTGTAAACTGAAGAACACAATGTGAATTGCATCCTAGTCTATCTCGAGGAGTCAGCCTGACTGTCAGCGGGATCCAGGCAGACAGGGATAAGATGATGAGGCTTATGGTATGATGTGTGGAACTCCCTATCACTGTAATCCAAGTCAAACAAGTCATGGCTTCAGACTCTGCAGTGCTCTGTTACACCACTCAGATCTAAAGCTATTGCCATCTTCACCCATAAAGGGAAACATGACATAAATATTTACTGCTTGAAGCAGTCTTTATAGTTTAATTGATTCTCCCCATGAAAATGACAAAAATGCTATTAAATACTTCTCTAAGTTGAACAAAAATTCATTTTATCATTTGACCTCAAATAGAACTTGAGAAAATTAGTTTGATATTTAGCACAATAACAGTAATGAGATCTGAGCCAATTAAGTAGGTTTAATTCATGTTATAAAACCAATGGTTCTTACAGAAAAAAATTTCAGCTGTGACCAATTTGCCAGGTGAATGATTTTCAGGGATCAAAGTTCAGGACAATTGTGAACAATGGGGAGTACTGAGAATAATTACAATCTCCTCAGCCCTAGCAGACATTGTTTTCTAAAAACAGTAGGCATGTATTGTAGGTGGGGACTGGGGCTAGCTAACAGAAGAAGAATTTACATTGCTAATAAAACAATTCTACTCTCTATGTTTATTGAAAAATTTTGCCACCACCAAGGCTTATTAGATAAATTTTCAAATGATTTCTCAACATGTTTTTTAAATGTCTTATAAGAGGCACAGGTTGAAGTAGCACAAATAGTAAGATTCTCATTCAATGTCTCATAGAAGCAAAAATACTACACATAGTAAGATCTAAGCTGTGATTGTTATCTTTATTAATAACCATGAGGAGAATTCCATTATAAAATACTCCATAGCATAGGTACAAGGGTGAGTCAATAATTATCTGCATTTTTGGTATAATAATCTATTAGAACAACAATACAGAACTTGCAAATACATTATTTTTCAACATAGTTCTTCAACTTTGTGATGCACTTGGTTCAGTGGTCTATAAGTTTGGATATGCCCCCAGAAAAAAATGTTTTTGGCTTGTCCCCGTGCCATGCATGCACTGGGTCTTTCACAGCTTGGCCGTGGCAAATAGACAACCTCTTAAGGTGTCTT